>CM062857.1:27046395-27140951 GCA_031772225.1 Eubasilissa splendida
TGCATTAATTAGAAATGTTGCCGTAATTATCTTTGATAGCTAGTACTGGAATTTTTAATTGGTTTGTTGAATATATTTATTCAATCTATGTAGAGAAAAGATACCAACCTTTGCGATACTAAGCTGTTACTCTCCGATTTTTCTACCGATAGTCACTCTCCCTGAAAATTTGGTTGGCCAGCCTCCGAAACTATAGCACAACCTATAATCTGAAAAATACAATACAAACATATTTTTATACCACCGCCGTAAAATATAAAACCGACTCCGAAAACGTCTCTAAACAGAAGCAGTTTCACATATGTTTCCTGTTTTAAATTTACACAAATGGAATGTACATATTCAAATTTTAATACCACACCGAAGACCAGAACATCGAAGTATAAAAAAGCGTTAACAAGAAGGATATACATATAAAATCAATTTATCGAAAAAAATTTGTTGTTGCTATCTTTTCATATCCGGGGAAATGCATTAACCGATTATGTTACACCAACACAGTGGGTTGACGACAAATTTTTCGAACTTATATGTTGCACTGTTTGAGATTTGCAGATGTTTGAGATACCATATATATAATGAAGATGGTTTTCAAATAATGAAACGACAGAGGTATCAATTTGAAAGTACAACATATATATAACATAATATTTAACAACGATAATATTTTTCCGATAAATTGATTTTATATGTATATCTTTCTAATTAATACATATGGTGGAAATATGAGGAAGAAAGGATGACACTTACTTTTCATCTGTCGGATGCTGGTACATTTGTTGATTCCTCTTCACCATAAATACAAGCGTCGCGGTGTGTGTACAATGTTAATACTCGCGAAAAGAATTATGACGTATGAACGGGAATAAGGTAAGATTAATTAATAAGCGTAGTGAAGCGACAGTAATTATCCGTACAAAGTTCCGAACGCACTGAACTTGCTGCAGTTGGAAGAGATTAATCACTGCTACATCTTATTTCTTCCTTGTGCTTAAAGATAGTTGAAGAGAATAAATTTGGTAAACCGCTAATTAAATGTATGCATGAGGTAACAAGTCAAACGCCAAAAACCTTAATAGAATTTAATTAATTTTTGAACTGCACTAACAATATTTAATTTGTATTAAAAATATCACAGACATATGTTTTGAAATGTCAACTTCACAATAAGAATGTGTTCTCCTTAAAAGTTAAGTAATTACATAACATGCCTTCCAGATAACCTTCTTAATCAGTTAATATTTGTGTGCGGAGTCTTTCCAAAACATTTTGACACATTTTCAGTACAGAATCGTTGCTTATCTCATTGTTTTTTAAGAGACACTTTGTTACTTATATACCTCTCAAAGATTACTCTTTGAAAGAGTAGATTAAAGCATCTCTATTTCCAAATAAAATAAAAGCGTACAAAAGAACGGGCAAGCATTGAAGATAAAAGAAAAAACATTTAATCGAAATAAAAGAACTATTTTTTCTCAAAAATTAAATGATTATAGTATTTGTTTTCAATTAGTTTCATTATATACGCTATTAGGATATTAATTATAATTATCTCCACAGCTGGCAGAACATTACATTTCTATATAGGATCATTAATGGTACGATAGACTGCCCTCAGACTGTTGCCCTGCTTGACTTTCACGCACGATTAAGATCATATAGACACAATTCATTGTTCTATTACAGTGGTAATGTTAGAACTCATGCATTAGCTAACTGCGCAGTCTCCAGATTGCATTATTCTAAGATTGAATATGTGAAGATAGTCGAAATTTTTGCTGTTAATTTAACTGTTTATATGACTAAATTGCAGTGATGATAAAAAATGCTACTCTTGACTCACTGCTGTGATTGTGATTGCTGTTCGATAATATCAGTGATTGAAAACTGCGACTGTGATCAGAGTTTCATTACTAAAGCGCATGCGACGCACGATATCACAATATACGAAATAAATAAACATAATTTTTAGAGTATTTATTAATATTAAAAATAAAAACATATTCTAGCATTAATAATTAATATATATAGTGTAATGTTAGTAAAACTGAATTATTTAAATTATCGAAATGATTCGGCTTATTTATTATTTATTTACCATTCGTAATAATAAAAAATGTTTTCTCGAAGAACCTGACGCGAATTTGTCAATATGTGTATGTGTACGTGCGGAGAGGTGCGGACGCGTAGAGCGCGGATGCCGATCGTCACTTTAGTGGCAGAGCGTGCGCTGGCCGAGTTAGATGTGTCTTATTCATCTTTATGCTGTCGTTCATGATGATCAATGGTTTTTCTAATTTTTTCCATACAGTGATATTTTCTATCATGGTATGGTAAAGGTTAAAGGATCGAGTTGTTTGTTATATGAAATGATGATGTGCTCGATTAGAAGAATTCAATGATTATACTTAAATATCCATACATCCACTAACCGTGGTAGAATATTAACAATCACTGGCCTTGCGTCTGTTATCTGCTAGATGTCGTGCTATCAACACACTTTAAAAATTATATTGTTACACAAATGTTACCTTTTTATACAAACCCATTCAGGTTTTAATGTAATTAATAAATAAAACAATACTCTGATAACAGATTACTCAAAGGTATTTGGGATTTCATAAAAGTAAGGTAGAGATGGCTCTTTCAAATAATGGAACAATTAAATGTATTAATATTAAAAAGGCAACATATAGGTTCGAAAATTTGTCTCTAAAAATATGGTCGCTGTAGCATAGTTGGATAATGCACCTTCCCCGGTTAGGAAAGAGATCCAGATTCGAATTCCGGTAGCAACAATAATATTTTTCGATAAAATTGATTTTATATGTATATCTTTCTAATTAATACAATTAATTAGTATTTAAAATATAACAGACCGGCTGTTCTGAATAATTACAGCTTCACAATAATAATGTGTTCTCCTTAATGAAAAAAAGTTTATTTTGTATTTAAGTATAGTCCCTAGGAATTTATTTCTTAAAAATTATGTCTTCTAATTATGATTTGTTATTTCGCTTTCCAGAGCTTATTAGTATAGCTTTGGTTTAATATAGCCTCATTTGAAAAAATACATTGGTGTCAAGTCGGGGCTACGTGGAGGCCAGTTTATGTCACCTCATCGGGATATCAATTATCCATTGAAAATTTCACCAAAAATTGGTAAGGACACGCTCCAAAACGACTAAATTCCCAATAACGCGGCTAGCGATCGGCACACCCCAAGCCCTTCTCCCGCTTTGAGACTTTTGGGACACACTGTATTTGGGCCGCCTCCAATTCAGTATATTTCCAAAGGTACAGCCCACGGGTACTCCATTCGATTAAACCAAATTATCTTTGAATTAACCTGACCTCAAAGACTTGTTTAGAAATTCTTTGGTTAGACTTGAATTTGTAAACGCAAATTGAATACAGCACAACCGTATCAAAATAAAAGGCTTTTATAATGTTTCCGTGATATGTGTGGTGATTAAATAAGGAAATCTGAAAATTGCAACCACCATTTGGCAAAAACAATTGTAAACTTATTTACGGCGTCCTTAACCTTTACCATAACATGATATAAAATACCCGAACGCAGCCATGCTGTCAACTCGTGTTACCGTAAAGTAACAGTTGGTAAAAATGTTTTTATTAGCTGAAATAGCTTTAATGGCACGTATTTACTCTAAATATTGAGCATTCAATTTTGAAAAAAAAGATTAATAACATAATTTAGAGCATTCATTAAGTCCTATACAATATGTCCTTTCTTCTTATATCTATTCATTTAATTAGTGAGAAAGAGATAATTATATTTGTTGTTCTTTTCACTGTGTGTCATATTTCATATCACAAATGATATTTTTACCAACGCATTAACTTTACAACATATTGAATGGAAAAAATAATTGTTTTTGTACGATTCCCTTTTCATAATTAGTTTTTCACTAGTCATTCCTAAGCGCTAATGTTTTCTTTAGGATTATCTTAAATACGAATTTTATGTTGCATGTGTTTACCGAAATATTACAGGTTTAATTATGATGTAGACCTGTGTTACTGCATGGTTTAGGAAGGGTTAAACAGTTGAACGTCATATTTTAATGGTTTCCGTTCTCGACGACAATAATTAATATATTTTAAATATGAATTAAATATATTAATTATAAAGATATACATATAAAATCAATTTTATCGAAAAATATTGTTGTTGCGCCACCGGGATTCGAACCTGGATCTCTTCTCTAACCGGGGGAGGTGCTTTATCCAACTAAGCTACAGCGACATTATTTTTAGCGACAATTTTTCGACCTTATATGTTACCTTTTTGATATCAATACATTTAATCGTTCCATCATCACAGAGCCATCTACCTTATTTAATAAAAAAAAAAAATAAAAAAAAAAAAATAATATATTTAATTGAATCGTTAATGTTAGTTACTTAAGAAGTACTGCTAAAATGAGTTAAGGTGAAAGAAAATGTTACATTAATAGTTATAATTATTATACTTTTATGTTTTATCTTAATAAATGTAATACATAAGTTAAATTGTTACGATTACAAAAGATGTGGAAATTAATTTAATAATCCAAAATTATTGTTAAAAATATAAGGAATTATTTATTTAGTTAAATTTTGTTGATAATGTATTATTTTGGTTAGTTCTATATCCTTTATTTATTTTCAAAGATTCTAATTTATTATATCAGAATAAAACCGACATTAAATAGGCAATTCCGATTTTTATCAAAAGTATAATCATTTTTTAATATATGTTTTTACAACACAACGGATGTTTTTTTATATGTATAGAACTTTAAATTAAATAAAACATTAAAAAATCGTGGTAATAGCCACGGTATTGGCTTTATTAAAAATACAATTTTATACCATTAGTGTTTAAATACGATTCCGCGCATATGGGCGCCGCAACTGTCTCGAATAAAGCGCAATCTGGAAGTCCAATTTTAGACCACTTTTTGGAGCAGCTGAGGCTTTATATCGAAAATAACCCGACAAATGTTAGCTTCCACGTCGTTTATCGTCTCTGATTTATATATTTCTACAAAAAATAATCACAAGATCTGGAGCATCTTCTCTAACGGAAGAGGTGATTTATCCAACTAAGCGTTGGACAGCCGCGAGCATCTTCCATATTAATGCCATTCAATTGGGGAATGAAAAAGTCAGTAATTATGAATTTATTACTGTGGACGACAGCGAATCGACTCATTTGAGTCCTCCACTGCAGCAATTTTTTTCGGTGCGATCTGTACGACATCTCTGCGGGTGCGTATTATTAATTAGACTATGCATGGTGCAAAAACAATCCATGGTTATTCGAAATACTTGCACGGATGGCCGATTATGTTGGACCTAAAATGGACGTAACACATGGTAATTTTTGCGAACTGGACCCCGATTTTCGAAATAAATTTGCACAACTTGTAAGCGTTGTTCTGGCGTAAATCTATTAATAATGAAATGGCAAACGAAACTGAGTACAAATCAGTAATAAGCTGTCAAATTGGCTGGAAAAAAAAATTGCTAATTCGAAAAACAAACCTGAAAAAAAAAAACACCTTTACTTTACTTTACAATACTGGAATTATTAAGTTTATCATATTTGTGTTCCGAATTTATGGGTAATTTTTTTTTATATTATTATTTGTATGAATTAGCATGTATAATGTAAAGTTTTTTTTTTTTTGTAAATATTACAATAGTGTAAATTTTTCGTAACGTAATGTTAACCGCAAGAAAATGTTCCAGATACGTTACTCAGTGTTAACGATTTTTTTTTCTGTACATTTTTTAAAATTGATTAATTTAACTTGTTTTCGGTATATTGCTACTATTTTGCATCATTGTAAATATAATATGTAAAATAATTAAACGAAGGACTAAAAACATCACAACATAGATTTTAATGTTAAACAAGTTCTAATTCTTTATTTAAATATTACGATACTTGCTCTATTTAAATCTTGTTATGCTTCAATTATTCAAATGTTATTTTGTTTTATTTATTCAAAAATAATGTTTCACTCTCTCTGCAGGTAAATAATTAATGTTAAAATACAATTTCGTTATGTAAACCTGAGATAAATTATATTATTTGTATTTTCTCTCTGAAAACAGGTTAAATTAAATAACAAAAATAAAGATTTCTAGAAAATAATTTCGTGCCAAATAATGATTGTTAAAATTTGATTTTAGAATAATTTAAACTGGATTTCTTCATTCTGTTTAAATATTAATGGCTACAAGTAAATACGCAGGTGAATAATATTCTAAAACTTTTCGATAATTGTTTGCAATAGAGTTCCTGTACAGATACCCCCACTGTGTCTGGCTATATTTGGACAATTTATTTCAGACTAGCAGAAAGCTTTAATTCGATAGTGTCCACGGTGTTTCTGAAAAAGATATTACTGAAAAATAAGGGTGTTTAAGACAGATAAAGGTTACTATTATAATGTTATAATATTATAAAAAAATATATACACGGACTAACTGAAACATAAATTTACTCGAATATACTCTTTCTCTATACACGAGTCCTATTCTCTTAGAGAAGAAACAAATGTTAAAATATATATATCCACTGATTATTGAAATTGTATTATATTTTTAATATAAATAAAAAAATATTCAACAAAGTGCAATAGCCCGGTAAATAATAGAGGTGGGTCTAGAGGGATCGGAACTGCTCTTGAATTTTTCGCTAATTATACAAAAGAAAAACACTCTCCACCTCGATATAGACGGGTTTAGAGAGATGGGCAATTAACAGAAAAATATTATACAAGGTGTTCCAAAGGATTTTGTCATAATAAAAAATCAGTAATAAAATAATGGGGATTGGATTAAAATGAAAAGATTTATTTTGTATTTCAGTTCAGTCTCTGACAATTAATTTCTTAAAAATTACGTTTTCTAAGTGTGATCCGTTATTTTGCTGGCACTGAGTGAAATTTCTGAGAACTGCTCGGCAAGTATCCTCCATGATCGATTCCATTATTTTAATTGGTCCAGAGAGGGAGGATTGTCACTGTATACCTTTGCTTTAAGGTAGCCCTATAGTAAAAAGTCAATCGGTATCAATTCGGGGCTACGTGGAGGCCAGTTTATCGAGATATCAATTTTCCATGGAAAATTTCACGAACAATTGGTAAGGACACGCTCCGTAGTGACTGAATTCTCAAGGACGCGGCTTGCGTTGGTGCAGCGAATGAAACAAAATGAAAAAAATTTTGGAACACACTACATCAACGATTAATTGTATTAAATAAATAAATTAAATAATTCCGTCCCTACGTACAAGATATTCCAGATGGGCAGATGAGAACTGCAGAACGTAGTGTTTGAAATATGACATTAACAATGTGTTCTCTACTCGATACAAATATTAATACTAAACATAATGTAAGATACATTTATAAAGCGCAAACTACTCGATGACGTCATTGATTTAGTTAATTATAAGGGTTTTCTAACCCTTGTCGGCCTGACCCGGCCACCCTTATCCATTCCTTCGTATTGACGACCAACCTATTTATTTGTGGTTTTACATCATTTAAAAGAGAATCTGTGTATTCAAAGGGCGAGACCTACCCTATTGTAGAGAGTATGTCGAAAGACTTCAATAAATTATTATTCATAGTTTTAGGTGTAGAAATCTTCAAATGAGCATTTTATAATACAATATTTTAACTTATTTATGGGATTAAAACAATGTCACTAACCTAAACTATCACAATAAATACATACATTAAAAGCCGTACGCGACGTAATCAGCAAACCAATTGCTCAAATAATAAACATAAGTTTAAAGAAGAAAACTATTATCACCCCTGTTTACACGCCATATTACTTCGGTTGGCACCACTCGGTCTCCTGATTGATAATAATGTGCCTGTGTATGCGTGATTATTACCGCCTTTTGTCGGAATCGGAAGAGATGGTAACGAAGGCGTGATTCTCTTCAGTCCAGCAGTCCTAAAACCTCCAGTGCGCGCTTCAGCCACCCAAAATCAAACGAAAGCAAAGTTAACAGGTTAGTGCAGTTCGTGTGTTATATGTGTACGTATTGTTAATCGGAAATCAGCGATCGAAGGCGTTTACATAAACAACCCCGGTTTTTATATTTAATTACCATCCCATAGCACTCACATTAAACATGGCTAAAAATAAATAAAAGATAAAAAGATAATGAGTCCTAACCAATTTGGTTTTAGGGACAATCACAACATACATGATGCGATTACTAAATTAACATCAATAATAATGCAAGAGTTAGATGACGAAGAAAAATAGACATCAAATGGCATCTTCGTTGATCTTCGCAAGGCTTTCGATAACATATATCATATTCCAAACTCACCGAGAAACTGAGGGAAATTGGAATAAACGGAATGGTGTTATCATGGTTCCAAAGACATCTACAAAATTTCAATATGTCAAAGTAAATAATGTCCTGAGTGAACCCAAAACCACATCATACCGCAAGGAACTGTCATTTATACAATCGTTTTTATTAGTTTTTGTAAATAATATGATCTCCCTCCCAATAGTTGGAGACATCATATCACATGCAAATGACACAGGCGGATACTAGGGAGATACCTAATAGCAATGTAAACATACTTAAAACATGGTTCGATCAAAATTGTATGTCACCAAATACTGAGAAAATATTCCATTCTCTTTGAAATAAATATGTTGCGTAAAAGCATAGATGCCGGAAGAAACAGGATATTCGGAAGGAAGTTCCACTCACCACAGTCCCGTTCTTCTGGCACCTCCAAGGTGGACTGTAACTTTAGGTTTTGTAACACTATCTCCGTTCAGGGTCTTGAGTCCTTCAGATTGCACAGGATAGACACTTAGACACACGTCTCACTCGTTTGTTATACTGCGAAATTTACTTGTTACCGATCCGGTTCAGGGTCGCCGATAGACTGACTCGGCGGCAGGTGAGGAAGTGGAAGGCACAGTACATTATCTTCGTTCAAGCATAAGTATACGTCCCAAAAAAAAAAATTTTTGAAAACAATATTATTATCAAGATACATTCATAGCAGTGTGTTAATAAAAATAATACAACGATGCCAAATGTTTATCCATAAAAATCAAAAATAGTATTAAGTATCTGGGTGTCATAGACTGAATAGACTTATTTACATATTCATTAGATTGAGAAATATCCTATCATCTAGTATGATTTAAACAATTTATTACTCTTTTGCCCAATCTATTTTACAATACGGTATAATCGGTTGGGGAGGGACTTTCAAGACTAACCTCTTACAAAGGTTCAGAGGCTGGTTTTGAAAGTCATCCTTCGAAACCCATCAATATTTCCAACTTCATAGCTATTTAACTCTTTTTAAGAGTTTAAATAAAATTTCCAAAAATAACGCATTGCTACAAATTCACAAAAACCATTTCAATTCAACAATTTACACAAAAATAAGTAAACGGCCAAGATTGCGTTTTTACTTAGAAATCCTCAAATTTAAAACTAGTATAATATAATTTTTAATTACAACAGAAAACAATTATAAGGCTTTCAAATCGCAAATCAAACAAATATTAGAAAACTCCAACAGCAATTACAAGTTCTTATTGATTATGTTTATGTATATATTAATTTAATTATATATTTATATCTTAAAAACTTAAATATAAATACAAAAATAAATTATAATTATTTAAGTTATAGGCAATCCACCCTTCAAGAGTGACTTGTGCCATTAAACAAGTCTAAACATTATTTTATAGAAAGCAGTACAACAATACTATAGAACAGGGAACATTGCATCACAAGTCAATACCATTGACATTCAGGAAATTTGCTATTATATAGCTTAAATGAGGCGAGTTGAGGGAAAGAAGATGACACAAGTTAACCGGAAGTTGAAAATCACCATTGACAAGATCATTATAAAAAAAACCAGTGATCCGCAATGGACAGGCAAAAAAGACATGGTCAAGGGTTTCCTCCTCGGCACCACACTCACACATTGGGGAGTCTATTATGTTCATTCTGAACAAATGTGAGGCCACCTGGCAATGCCCAATTCTCATTCTAGAGATATTTGCTACTGTTCTTTTAGACACTTTCCTGTTGGAGAACCAAGGGGTGCGGGGAATATATCTTTGGATTATTTTAAGACGATTACCCTTGTGATTGTTTGGATCCATCCATTGTGCAGACCAGATAGAATACGTATGTTTTTTTACAATATTAAGTTTGTCATACATCGGGATATGGAATTGATGGGGAAAAACTCCGGAAAGAGTAGCCTTCTTGGCCAGTTTATCAGCACATTCATTTCCCTGAATTCCCTTATGTGCAGGGATCCAAACGAATGACACCCGTTTATTGTTGCTGTACAAATCAAATAGGCATCTTCTGATGGAACAGATTATCTCATTGTCTAGCCAAACTTTCATATTAGCAGAGAGGGATTCAAGAGCTGCTTGAGAGTCGGAGAATATAACAGCCTTATCGACGTTCCGGAGAACGCAGATGTCCAAGGCCTCTTTAATTGCCCAACATTCTGCTGAGAAAACCGATGAATCCGCAGGAAGTCGAACCTTCACATTTATTCCTAATTGAGGTATGGAAACTGCAGCACCGCAATAGCCCTCAGGGCAAAGTTTAGAACCGTCGGTGAAGATGTGGAGATAGTTAAGCCACTTCGAATCAAGTACACTATTAAACAACTTGTTTACATGATTTTCATTTAGCTGGGTTGATTTGTCTAGTCCAGAGATTACATCCATGTTAGGAGAGAAAAATATAGCACGAAAAGGGGTAGAATAGACTGGAAGAGTAGAATAGCGAGGTGAATCGGGATATTTTGTTTTTAAACAGGATAAGCTATTGCATAAGTTTGGGCGAGATTTATTTAATAAGTATCTCCGTGAGTCTATCAAAGAGGAAAGGGCGGAAACCTTTTCTAATAGTGGGTGGGAAATAAAATTGCACCTTTTTAGAAAGAATTTATCCGACAAATATTGTCGCCTAATAAGGAGAGGCATTTCTGCACATTCCACTTGAAGAGAATTGATTGGAGATGAATTCATAGCTCCCAAAATAAGTCTCAAACATTTGGACTGGATTCTGTCAAGCTTGGATTGAAGGTAAGCTGGTAGAGGATCAAACAAAAAACTAGCGTAGTCCAAATGGCTTCGTACTAGGGCTTGATATATGAGTTTCATGGTAGATGGATGAGATCCCCACCATACTCCACAAACCGATCTTAAAATATTAATATTTTTTTCACATTTAGCTAGAACCATATCTATGTGGGATTTCCAGGAAAGTTTTCTGTCCAAAATCATGCCTAAAAATTTAACTTGGTTTTTGACTGGGATACTCACGTTATCGATGGTCATTGACACGGGAGGGACTTTGTGTTTCCTCGTAAAGACAACAATATGAGATTTCGAAGGTGATAGGTCTAAACCATTACACTTATGTATATACAATATATGTATAATTAAATAAGTGTAAAATAAATTTTAATAAAAAATATTGAAAATCTCCTGGATGGAAATGGTGCAAAAAGAAAACGTCTTGAAATGTTTTAAAAGATAAATAATAGAAAACTCAAATAATTTGGCTATGTTACGAGAAGTAAGAAATATTAGATAAAACAAGTTTTGAGTTTTCCGGCTTCACAGCAGCCTTGAATTGATGACTCATCAGATTTATTTACTTGATATCATACGTCAGACTTCTACCTCTTCCCTAATCACAAAATAAATACTGGCGACTATGGAGCATTATTTTGAAGATCTTGACGAATCCCTTTAAAAAATAGAAATATTCGCTTTGATGCATCCGAGGCGGACTGTTAGCGATACATGTGCCCCTCTAGCTGAAGCTGCATCGGGCGTGACGCGAGGTCGCATCGTCTTATCGATGGGGCCAGGAAGCAAGGATGAATAGCAGATTCTAATTGTTTTCTCTTTACTGTGTCAATCCTTTTACATTGTATCTTAATTTAACCTACCTGACTATGTCCATTAACCTACTTAATTAACCTACCTGACTATGTCCATCTAGATTACCTTAAAAATAAACCACGTAACAAAACTTAAGGTATATTTTTATTTTGTTATACACCTTATATAGTGTGAAATGCGTCACTTGGATTGTAAATATGTACGTGTGTCCGCAAGGAGAGCGGCGTGATATCTGAGTGTGAGTGTATATATGTGGCAGAGTGGTTATATGGCGCAACCCACTTGGAAACGCTCTCTTATCTATGCGTCTTACACATGTAAATACTCGCTTTGATTGTAACTATTGTACCAAATTTTAATTTTAATAAATAGATAATTAAATAGAAGCAGACCGAGTTTAATTGCTATACCTCTTGACCAAGTTACACGAGATACGAAACAGAGGATACAACATCAAGAGTTTACACATAGAGTCTAATTATTAATTCATTTAGTGTAACGAAGCATTGCCTATCAGTCAACGACCCATTCATATACATGTTTGGGAAAAGTACTGTGGCCTTGCGGGCCTGTGTCCCGACCACACCCACCAGCTAGTCAGTGGTGGTGCATGACTCAGACCTTACCGACGACAACTGCAGCTCGATGCTCGGATTTCACTTCGGATAAATAATTAAGTACTGCAAGTTTAAAAAAATGACAAGCGAGGCATAAACTATTGAGTAAAAGATGTTTTAGGGAAAGAATAATCAAATCAGTTCCATTAAATTTAATTGAATATCCATCAACACTGTACTTTCTCATCCCTTAATATTTCTTATAAGGAGAACACATTCTTATTGTGAAGTTGTAATTATTCAGAACATAGGTCTGTGATATTTTAAATATCAATGAAATATATTAATTAGAAAGATATACATATAAAAAAAAAAAATGAATTGATAATTCTGGTGTCTGCTATCACTTTACTCAAAGGTATTTGAAATTTTGTAAAAATAAGGTAGATGGCTCTTTCAAATAATGGAACGATTACATGTATTAACATCAAAAAGATAACATATAGGTTCAAAAATTGTCGCTAAAAATATTGTCGCTGTAGTATAGTTGGATAATGCACCTTCCCCGGTTAGGAAAGAGATCCAGGTTCGAATCCCGGTGGCGCAACAACAATATTTTTCGATAAAATTGATATCTTTAATTCATCCTTAATATTTCGCCTAACTGTATATGTATTCTGTCTCACTTTATTGCGTTTAATTTTATATTCTATCTCCCTCTTTGTGTGTATATAAGTGAACTCTTTTTGTATTTATTGTTAGTTTAAAATACGCCCTGATGAAGCTTGAGCTAAGAAAAACCAGTTGTGTTAGGTTAGGTTTGTGTTAAAATTCGTGGTTTCATACAAAGTGCTTGTGTTTTATTTAAGATAATCAAATGTTTTACCCTTTAAATTCCAAATGAGGGACAATAAACTGGCCCTTCGACACCGCTAATTCCAACAATCTTCCACTTCGCTTTTTTGTCTCGCCTTTCGCACGCAAAGCGATGTAACGTTAGTACGCGCTGGATTGTTCACTTAGCTTATACGTTACATTAGTAAATTCAGCATCAAAGAGATTATATTAGTATTATTGCAAAACTAAATTGTTTCCAATCATACTCTGTCACGTTTTTTTCGAAGCTGTGCATTGCTAACAAATGAATGTACTCCAGAACTCTGTGCAGTAAATATGTTTTCTGCCCGTTCTTGCACATATCTGGATCACATTGTGTACGTGTAACCTCAACAACCCCGTGTTATTAAAGCTCGCCACATTCTTCGACAAGCCACCCCCGAGTTGACCGCCGACTAATACAGCAACGGATCCGTTACACACGTCACGGCGCTCTCTGCACAGTTCTGCTTATTTACTATTTTCACCCCGCACAGAATGAGCCAGAGGTTCTAATTAAGGTTTTGCCCCTCAAGTATTCTGGGCATGTGAATTAATTAAGGAAACTATAAAGCCTTAACACGAAATGATGTTATATTTTGCAAACAAACAGAGCGGCAGTTTGCATACTCAATTATTTGTAAATATATTGCGGGCGGGTGCTTGGGAAATTGTTATGATTAGTTCAAGAGGAAGTTACAGACGTTATTATCTCCGGTTGTTCCAAGGTTTTTGCAAGAGTCCTTGCATCTAATTATCTTCATTCGATCCATCCATGTATCTTAATTGAAGCTCAAGTATCATCGTCATTGTCGTCGTTATCATCATTATCATCATCATCAACATCGTAATCATCACCATGTCGTCATTGTTATCATAATCATCATCTTCATCGTCGTCATCATCATCATCATTGTCATCATTATAAGCATAGTCGTCATCATCACTATTATCATCATCATCGTTATCATTATCAGCATTGTCGTCATCATCATCGTCGTCATCATCATCGTCGTCATCATTATCAGCATCGTCGTCATCATCACTATTATCATCATTGTCGTCATCATTATCAGGATCGTCGATATTATAATCATCATCTTCATCGTAGTCATCATCACTATTATCATCATCGTCGTCATCATTATCAGCATCGTCGTCGTCATCATTATCAGCATCCTCGTCAACATAATCATCATCTTCATCGTCGTCATCATCATCGTTATCATCATTATCAGCGTCGTCGTCAACATAATCATCATCTTCATCGTCGTCATGATCACTATTATCATCATCGTCGTCATTATTATCAGCATCGTCGTCATCATATTCATTATCTTTATCGTCGTCATCATCACTATTATCATCATTGTCGTCATCATTATCAGAATCGTCGATATTATAATCATCATCTTCATCGTTGTCAACATCACTATTATCATCATTATCAGGATAGTCGATATCATAATCATCATCTTCATCGTTGTCATCATAATTAGGATCGTTGATATCATAATCATCATCGACCAAGCCGACCAAGTCAAACATCGACCAAGCCACAGAACCGGTGTGGTGGTTAATGAAAACTGTATCAAAGTGTCGCGTTGCAGTAGCTCGACTGCATCAATGTAATATACAGTCACAAAGAGTTACGATATAAAAATTCATATTTCGTAAGTTGGGGGTTCTTTCATTGGTTGTGGAAACATCGGTCCCGTGGCTTAGTTGGTTAAAGCGCCTGTCTAGTAAACAGGAGATCATGAGTTCGAATCTCGTCGGGACCTGAGATAATTATATTTTTAAAGTGTTCTTTTGTTAATTTTATGAGGTCGATAAAAAGATTATTATATTCTGTACCTATACCTATTACATAATAACTAGTAAAATAGAAAGGAAGCGTAGTACATAAAGTAGGTAAATAATCACTTTTTAATTTAGTTGTGTGTGTTAGGTAACTTCTTCTTTCTGCCTCGTCTTCATGTTCATGGGGGAGGCATCTAGCCTAACTGGTTCTTTTTTAAATATTGACAAGTCAAATGGTTATGAAATGAAAGAATATTTTTATATAAGAAAATTTATAATCTATATTTTAAGATACTTGCATGTGTTAAAAGTGGAAAATGAGCAATTTACTTTAATACTTATAAATAAGGCTATTCAACAATAATTACAATTAAATTAACATTATGTATTTGTGTTCATCATTACAGCATTGATTTCTCTGCCAAATTGTTTATATTGACGCTTGTCTGATGTTGATTATTCAGGTTCCTCACGTAAGGGATTACCTCTTAGGATGGTCCTGGACGTGAAGTTGGTCAGCTCCTTGTGGTGTCAGCGTAGGGTGACGGAGTTCAGGCTTGTAGTTGATGACAAGACGATGCCCAATTATCCAGGCAAACCGGGACTCTAGACGCGATATTCTTATGCTATAGCGATAGTCTGTTCTCGCTACACCGATTATATTTATCAACTTTTTATTGATCCAACGGGACCCTTTTTGATACTTTCACATTTACGATTAATCGCAGAGAACATCACAGTCTAAGCTTAAACTCGAGGCGCACAGCTTAAATTTTCCCCGGAATTACAATCTATGAAGCGCTTATGGTGATGCATCCCTCAAGGCGCATTTGCCTACGTGACTCTAGCCACGTTCGCTGGATTACCGCCGCTGTATTCGCCGCTGTACCCAAGCTGTGTCGGTCCACCTGCGTCTAACAATACCGAGTTTTTATGACCGTCCATCCCTTACTTCGACTAAGTGCTTTTGTATCCTTGAATAAAATATTGTTTTGGATAATTTTGCATTCTAACATGTGTTAATTAAATGATATTTAAATTAATTTTTTATTTGTGAAGTTGCGTTTCTTCAAAACATATCTATCTTTGATAATTAAGATGAATTCAATCATTATCGTCGTTACCAGCTGTTTTTTATTCACTGATAGGTGAAGGCTTTCCCGAGTAACTCGACTTTTTATTGAAATTTTTGTGAAGTGAAAACCATCCAAAACATTAATTATGAATAACTGACTTATAATAATCATGTTATAAATGTGATGCCCTTAAGATTACGACGTATGTCATCGCGCGAACACCGCCTGCTGTTGATGTATATGTGTGCGTATTTGTAACGGGATTAAAAGGGTGACGCGCGCCGAGCGCGCCCTCTTTCTCTGCCGATTACCTTCGAGAATAGGTGTATATTATAGTACCATAACAGTATTAATATAATAAAGACTAATTGGGACCTGACGAGTTTCATTATTGGACTACCAACAACCTTCGGTGAGGTACACGACGTTGGGAAGGATTGACATTTCAAATACGCAACAATAAAATATCACATTATTACAATAAATAAAAAAAACAGTTGTTTATGAACAACGGAGACGTGGATTTTTTTCAATTTCATACTAAATCGACCTTTGTCATTGTGATCGACGCAAGTCACCAAAAAATGGATGGTGGAATCGGAATGATGGGTCAGATAGGAAGTAGGGAATCAGATGGGGTAGAGTATGATGGGAGAAGGGGTACCTTCGATAGTGCACCAGGATGAACTCACGGAACCAAAGGATAACCAGCTGAGCCAAAGGAAAAATGTGTACTAGGGAGAATAGGCTATGGGGGTATGAATAAACTACAACTGGTGACAATATAGAACAAGTAACAATACTATAAATGAATATATTTTAAAGTATATGTGTTCATCAACAAAATAATAATTAATCTAGTTTATTAAGAATACGGAACAATAATAATAAGTATTATTATATTAAATTGAGGGTATTTTGAGACAGATTAAATATATAGGGTCGTCTAATAAATTATTAATATTGTTTTTTAGGACAAAAAGTGACATACTACTCGATAGCATTTTTCTGTTCTAGTTTTTGGGCTTAAATAGTGGAGTGTCAAGTTGAGAAAAATGAGCATTTTCAATAACACTTATAATCTTTAATCAAGGTTCAAATGGTCATCCTGGATTTCAACTGGAAAATTCTGCCGCATCTACTCTTCAGTCAGCCTATCACCTTTTTCAGTCGCTCTCTAATCAAATGTGTGACGTTTCGTTCAACAACAGTAATGATCTCAGAAATTGGCTTGATAACTGTTTACCAGACCAATCGATTTTTATAGATAAGTAAAAATAATGGAGAATACATAAATTAGAATTAGAAGGAATAGTTCATCGGATTTCCCGGAATCATCATTATCATCATCATCAGATCCCCCGGATCGATGATCTATTAATAAATTAAAGGAATCACGGACATTACCTGAAATTTATTAGGGTGTGGGTCTCCCGCTGGGGGTTGCTGGGAGGGACGATACCGGAAAGAGCAGCGGCAAGAGAGTTCTAACAGAGCATTCTAATAGCCTCTTGCGTCCTGGACAGGGTGAATTTCTGCCGGATTGTGACTTCTGAGTTCTGCGACTGCAACACATAAATATGACGTCTACCCTCCCCCTTTGGGAGTGCATGATTTCTATAGCTTCTCTCTGGCTGCCTTCTGAATTTAATGTGATAACGAGTCTCGCGTCAAAATGTACAGGTATGGCTCTGGTACGATGGTACCGGGGCCAATTTATGATGGTATTAAAATGTTAATAATTGAATGTAAAATGAAATAAAAATATTAAAATATTAACGAATCTAAACGAGAGTAAATAAATAAATAAATGAAATGGAGAATACATTATTAATAGAAAAGTTTTTTGTAATTTTTTTTTTTTACATCGATTTTCAGATGGTCGTTTTTAAGTAAATAATGATTTTTTTTTTTTAAAGGAACATCATTTTTATAACACTTTACTTTCTTCAGACGCTAAAACTACTTCTTAATACAGTCTCCACCACAATTAAGGCTCTTGGCATAACGGGGCATAAATTTTTGTACACCTTAGTCATAGAACAATGCAGCCTGGAATGAACACAATGTCTGTACTACGTTTTTGAGTTCAACATTGTCATAAAAACGCTTACCACTAAGGAACCGCTTCAGTTGAAGGAAAATATAGAAATCACTTGGCGCCAAATCAGGACACACTTGACTATGAATGTCAGATGGTTTCATGTTTCGTACATTCAAGAAACGAATCACTGACCGTATCTCACATTCGGGGGCTGATCTATTATCTTGAACATTTCAACCACTCACAAGATGGCCACACTATGTGAATGTCTCTAATGTTGCGTGTGGTGAGTCAACAGATGAATGAAACTATTGCGCATGCGCAAAATCGCAAACGCAGCGCTACACCGGGAATATCCGGCATCGGTAGATATTTATTTAAAAATTGCGCTAATAATAAATAATTTAAATATGATTTAAATATGTTAATTAGAAAGATACACATATAAAATCAATTTCATCGAAAAATAGTAAAAATAATGTAGATGGCTCTTCTTAAATGTATTAATATCAAAAAGGTAACATATAGGTTCGAAAATTTGTCGCTGTAGCAAAGTTGGATAATGCACCTTCCCCGGTTACGATAAGAGATCCAGGTTCAAATCCTGGTGGCGCAACAACAATACTTTTCGATAAAATTAATTTTATATATATATATATCTTTATAATTAATATATTTAATTCATATTTAAAATATCACAGACCTACGTTTTGAATAATTACAACTTCACAATAATAATGTGTTCTCCTAATAAATAATTTAACAAAATCGCAAAAACATTATGTTGCTTTGTCTAAAGAGAAGAATCTTTGACCAATGTATTCTTCCAATCCTTATATATGCTAATAAAACTTGGAATCTGAATACTCTAGTCGTAATCTATATTCCTGTATTTATCACCAAGTTGTGTGTTTCCCTGTTTACTATCTCACAGTAAAATATAATTCTTACAATGTCCTTTGATAGATGAACATAGTTCACGTCTCACTACTAAGTATTGCTATACTCAGACTCTGAATACTAAACCAACTGCGCTGATATCCAGCTGTACAATATTTCGGCAAATCAAGCGCACTTTTGTCACATATATTGTAAGCAGTATTAACCTTTACCATACCATGATATAAAAAATACCCGAACGCAGCCATGCTGTCAACTCGTGCTACCGCAAATAACAGCTAGAAAAAATGTTTTTATTAGCTTAAATGGTACGAATTTACTGTAAATATTGAGCATTCAATTTTGGAAAAATAATATAATAACATAATTTAGAGCATTCATTAAGTCCTATACAATGTTTTCTTCTTTCTTATCTCTCTTCATTTAATTAGTGAGAAAGAGACAACTATACTTGAATGTTTGTTGTTCTTTTCACTGTGAAAATAGTGTGTGTTCTCTGTCTTTTATATCACAAATTGTATATTTACCAACGTATTCATTTTACAACGGATTGAATGGAAAAAATAATTGTTTTTGTACGATTCCCTTTTCATAATTAGTTTTTTACTAGTCATTCCTAAGCGCTAATATTTTCTTTAAGATTATCTAAAATATGAATTTTATGTTGCATGTATTTACCGAAATATTACTGGATTAATTATGATGGTAGACCTGTGTTACTGCATGGTTTGGGCAGGGTTAATGACAATAGACTAGAAGCTTTTATGTAAATGTCCAATTGTTTCCATGTATGTACTTTATTTTATTCACGCCATGAGGTTGAGTATTGAATGTGAATAATGTATCAAAGTACGAAGGCAGTTCAATATCAGCAATGCTAATCTTTCTTATTACATCCTACCTCTATAGAATCACACTCCACGTGATCTTAAAATACAAGATCCCTAGTAAGCTAATATAGCAATACACCATTTAGAATATTCAGTACACTGAACACACTCATCATTCTAGATATTTCTAGATATACGTTTTGTAGAATTTTTCAATATTAAATACATTTCGGGACAATGTAATTGAAATATTAATATAAAATTAGCCTAATGGTCTAAAACACTTTATGTTTGAAATTTTCGCCTGACGGGCGCTTTAGGTGGATATATTACGCTTTATTCAATAAATTATTTGTACAAACGAAGGGGTAATGGGGTTAAATCTACCCATTACAACCCCCACCGGCAAGGAATCGAATATCCACTTGCCTCAGTGATAAATTGATACTGAAATTCGGGTGTCTGAGACGATTTATCAAGGGTACCCGCGATATTCCGCTGGTATACATACTATATACACGTTACGGTTAAAGTACGGAGCCCGGTACTTCATGAATTATCTAGTTATTTCTTGTTAGTTTCCTCTCGAGACCCGAGACTGGAGGAGATACAATACATGATAAATGATATTTGCCAAACTAACACATGATACTACTTAACTAATATACACACACACAACAACAACTTCTTCCAAACAAACAGAGTATTTCTAACTTTCAATTAATAAAATAATAAAACTAATTTATTCGATTACCAATATCTAATTCTTTATATCTCTAATTACAGTCCATCTCGAGCTTTCTTTACTTCCACGTTTTCTGATTCTCGACGACTGTGTTCTAATTGGAAATCTGTTGTAGCTCTACTTCTTTTTACTATCCTCCGGCTTTTGATCATTTCTCAATGCAGCTAGTCTCGGGTAACGGTGAATTCCGCAGCAGGCTACACGATTTAGGGCTTGCCCCGGAACCATGGTGTACCTGAAACCGGGTGACGAGCACATCCTCTGGCATTGCGTGATTCCGACAGATGCAAGGCAGCATATGCTAGAGGGTTTGGAGGGAGTAGATCGAGGTTCCGCCAGGAACTCCGATCTGCTCGAGCGCCTTTAGGGCCATTGTTCGAGTATGGATCTCGAAATAAAAGATCTTTCAGAGGACTGCTGAGTAGCTTCATCATTATCTCTTGATAATGTTGATATTCTTATTTTTTACCTTCTGCCCAAATATGATTTACGATGTACTGTTCTTGTGGGTTAAATCTGTCGGCAGTGGTGCGTGTAGTATTAAAATATGCCAACCTGGCAGCGAATGAGTAGAATCGAGATAGGAGCTTATTGCGTTTATTGCATCGGTACTGGGTAGGCGGTGGGTCCTCCCTCACATCCTCTTGGAAGATGCTGCCATGCAGAAGAGAATAAAAGGTGGGGGTGTTCCTCTGATGCTGGATCACTACTAGAGATGATCTCAGGGCATGGGCGTTTTATGAGTAAACTCTTCGACTTGTCCGTGAACTGTGGTGTGTTTGCGCTCGGATGAAGCAGACGCCGGAGCACATCCTCTGGGACTGTGTGATTATGAATGATGTAGATGATTAGAAGGAAAAGGTTATTATTATATATATTAAGAAATGAAAGGAATCTACCGTTCTATGTGAATATATGTTCGAATTCAGAACAATATTTATTATAACATCGCTGTTTGGTATGCTCTAAAGTTTCGCAGTGGGCCTGATTAAAAAATACTGATCTAGATATTCCACAGAAGGGTTGGATCACACACTTGAGCAGCAACGCACACGCTAAGAGTGAAGCCGCACCGCCTACAATGGAGCGACGGGATTTATAATGTCACCGATTAATAATGACGACTCAGGGACGCGGATCAAAACCGCGGTTACACCTTAATTAAAATTTAATATTGTAGCGAAATACATTTAAATACTTAGCCAATACATCTAGGATAATACATTTTCAATTAGCGTCTTTATGACATCTAAATCCTAAACTTTGAGCCATCCCGTCAAAAGTGGAAAAAAAACGTATATAATATTTGTACAAATGATAGTGAACTCAAGTTTTCTTCATCGTCACAAGCCAAATACTTTTAAGTATACAGAGTGGCTCAAAAAAAGTGAGAATATTTTGTAAAATTAGTTTAACTATATCAACAATAGCTTAAATAGTTTGTTAATTTACTTACCTATTTACATATATTACGTTTTATTTCGACAATTTTCAGAAGCCATCTTTGATTATTAATTTTCCCATTGTTTATATATAAGACCGTAAACTAGACAAAAATTTGCGAATTGAAAAACGTTGCGGTGCTAGGAAAATGATCAAAGAGTTTCAAAACAAAGCCTGGAGTATAGCTAGGTATTACAGCATAACTGGACATTACAGCAGAATGGAGCTCCATCTCACATAGCCAGAAATACAATCAACTTTCTTCGTTGTGAGAATGTTAATTTCATCGAGCCAGGCATGTGGCCACCGAACAGCCCAGATTTAAATTCAGTAGATTATGCAATACGGGGTGTTTTGATAATTTTTAATTAGCTAAATATTGTGCAAAAAATATTACACTAAGAATTATAATTAAATATATTATGTTTTGAAATAACTCATGCGTTACGAGATGTTGTCACATTTTTTGGGCCACCCTGTATACTTATACTATAATACTTATTTTTCTGATTATTATATTTTCACAAAGAAGACGTTATATTATTGAAGAAGTAATAATAATTTTTTGGGCCAACCTGTATATATCTGTTATTATCAACTCGTTAGAGTCACCAATGGGTACCTATTGTATTCGGTAAGAATCGAGAGCCCTATACCTCCTCGATTTCTCACTCGTGTATATGAAATGCTACCACTTTATATGAATACAAACGGTATTAATTTTATAAAACTTCGTTGTACAGTTACAAACACAATTTTTTTAGTTATATATTTAATTTTAGCACTAAGTGAATTTTGTATTGTTAATCATCTAATATATAATACTCAACTTTGTAACAGAATTTTTATACAAGCTCACCACACTTTTCTACGTTTTATCAGTGGATAATGGCCTAGACAGCCAAAAAAATTATCAAACTACTTGGAAAAATTACATATAAAACCAAAAAAATCGTGTTTGATTTATTGTGTTGATCAAGTACGTGTCAAATGAAGGACATTTAAATTTACAGTATTACGTTATAAGTTAAAGTTCAAGGTTGACGAATTTCACTGGAAGCGGTGCTGATAGGTGTATCCGAGGAGCTGGACAGGAGAAGAGTGGTAGGTATTAGCTAGCTTCTAGGACTAAGTCTCTGTGGGTACCAGGCGGATTGATGTGTCACTTACATACTTATAATACAGGGTAAGTGTTGACTGCCTGCAGGATTTGTTGTCATTTCCTTCCTTCTAGTTTCTCACCCCCGGAGCACGACTATCATAAGTCTATCATATAGTCCACTATCATACGATCAAACCATCTCAACTTTGACTTACTTCCTTGCACTTTTATGCGGATTACTGGTCTTCCATGCGATGGAAGTGCTTTGTCTAGCATAATCATTTAATTGTACTTCTTGATTTGATCACTGGCATCCCTATACAAATAATACTTAATATACCTATAATACTTTGTTTTTTAAATTCGAGCGGCGATCTCGACAGCGATATACTAAACTGATCTCAAGTGGACGCGGATTGGTGATATGGCTGGACGAAGGGGATGAGAAGTGGGTTTATGGGGAAATGAGGACTTCCGCGCGGGCTGGCGACGTATGTGGAGCGTGCGCCGGACGACGTTTCGCCGTAAAAATTGAGAAAGTTTATCGCAACAAGGTATATTTAGTTGTGGTGAATTTGTGAGATATCTGAACCCTGATTCACCCGCGTCAAAGTATGCAAATTACCGGCGGGCAGTCATGTGAATGAGTCGAGGCCTTCCAACTTGGCCCCATATAAGATGGCCTTTGATGTCATCCAGAAGCGAGATGAAATTTTAGCCCGGGCGCGTGTTGGCTTGAGAACGGCCCGCCATCACAACCCTTCAGAGGTGTAAAATATCCGTGAAATCGCTAATCCCATAAAGTGTCTTCCTGTCACTCAGAAGTGGCGAACTTTGTTTGAAAGACATAATAACTATTGAAGATCTGAAACTCTCTATGTGCTCACAATGCTGGGTTTCTCATGTTTAATGTAATTAAAGTGTAATTAGTACGTAAATTGAGTATCGTTATTAGTTAAGATTATCGTTATCCATCTGAGTCAACCATACTGATACCACACATTTACATATACTCACAGATTGAACCTAGCCAGTGACGTTGTGCTGGCGTTCTATTGCAGGAGCCAGATCGCAAGGTAACAACTTTCATCAAAGCTGCTTTCACCAACAGATGCCCTTCCAGACCTCAAAATCGTCAAGGGTTTCAATTATCTCGCGTACATAATTACTGACTGCGGTAGCTGCGAACCAGAAACTAAACGACGCGTATGTATAGCGAAATGTTCTATGTCCAGGACAACGAAGGTCAGGCTTGTACAGTATCGGGTGCATTATATGATTTTTTTTATACGGTGTAGAATCATGGATACTGAAAGCAAGGGAGAAAAAACGGATTGATTCCATTGCGATGTGGTGATGGAGACACACGTTATACATATCAGCGAGATGCACAAATGTCTCCATTCTGTAGGAACTGAACATCAAGGAGAAACTTCAACCATTTCTCTGAGATGAATCCTTTTTTGGGCATCTCGCGAGAAGGGAAGATAACTCGAAGAAGCTTGTTATGATGGGCTACGTCGACAGACAAAGAGAGTTAGACCGACGACGTAGAAAAGGCAACAGATATTTCAGGTGAAGGAGCATATTCAAGAAGCCAGGAGTTTATGGAGATCATGGAGTCATGAGGGGTCAACGTGGATAATAATACTTTCAAAGATGTTATTTCATCGTATTTTTTATGTGTCCAAGTTCCTAATATATATAATAGGCACAGATATTTTGAGTGTTTTGCAGAAGTAGATCTTATTACATTTAGAATTGACGTTGAGTCTGCTGATTATTTTGTATTATTTACGGGTTAATCAAGATGTGAGAATCCCTTAACAGAATCAAACATGTTTACACTGTAATAGCTGGAATGCAAATGGCGTGAGCAAATTTCACACACGTGACCGCAGTCGTGTCAACTCTAAGCACACACACGCCTAACAGCAGTATGACAACTTTGAAGGTGCACCCCTGCATATTATTTAAATGGACTGTTTATATTTAGTACCTATTTTTACAAACTGTCTTAAAAATTATCTTCACTCGAGGCATTGAGATTGTTACCATAACAGTTTAAATACTACAAAAACTCAATGCAGGCGAAATGAGAGAAAATTTTAAATAAAGATCTGTTCGATCTTTATGATTCATAGATCGCCGGTCGCCGTGTGCACGCGATATTAAAGCGATATATAGAATAGCTCCTGTCCATTACCCCCTCCCCCTATACCAGAACATGATCTTTCTCTGTGGTTGTGTTCTCTATGAATTTTTGGACCAGCTTGAACGTTTAAACTGACAGACTTTACCAGTGGTACTGGTAGGTTGTAAAACTTGTGTGTTTCGGTTTCTCGCTGTGCGTGCCGAAACAATCGATTTCTCGTTACCGTGCATACTGATTAATTTCATGCCCCTATAGTGCTTGCTGTATGACACTTTGTGCTATCATGGAAGTATATGTCCAAGAGATTTTTTGGTGAAACAACTGAGTACGTGTCGAAGTATGGGTGGGTCGTGTTCTTTGAGTGATTCCTTAGCCACCCCGCTGTGTACCCTTTTCCTGTTTCTCTCTCAAATTCATTCCACCTTTCCACATCCCGTATTTCGCCATCCCCCTCGTTCAGACAGGGTACATGAAGCAATCACATATTTAGCCGTGAAGAGTCACACTTCAGTGCGATATAGCCGCATTACCCGGAGAACTCGGCAAACAGCCCGTTATGTATTTTAACGTTTCCAGACTCTCCTGGTATATTTCGTTCTACGGAGTTTGTACCGACTGCACTGTGATGTCAGAAGTTTCATAGTAATTTGCATTTACTGAGGAACGATGTTCTTGAAGTGATCAAACGCATCCGTGTGAACAATTACGTGGGGTAGTTTGTACCTTCACTAGCGGGTGGTGATAGAAATGTGAAAATTAAAGGAGTTCTAGTTAGATGACTCAACCTTTACCATACCCGACGCAGCCATGTTTATATGCCATGCTAATAAAAAATTATTTATTAGCTTAAATAGCTTTAATGGCACGAATCTATTCAAAATATTGAGCATTTAATTTTGAAAAAAATATTAATAACATAATTTAGAGCATTCATTAACTCCTATACAATGTGCCCTTTCTTTTCATCACTCTTCGTTTAATTAGTGAGAAAGAGACAATTCAATTTGTATGTTTGTTGTTCTTTTCACTGTGAATTTTTTTTATTTTTATACACCTTTAAATACTAGGCAAGCCTGTTTTAGGGCAAATTGATAAACTGTATGATAAATGTGAAAATATTTCAGAAAAAAAAAATGTATATATAAAATATAAAAAAGTGAATAAAAAAGAGAGAAGAAAAAAAAATAAAAAAATTTAATAATGTTTAATTTCACTGTGAAAATAGTGTGTGATCTCTGTCTTTCATATTACAAATGGTATTTAAACCAACGTATTAATTCTACAACAGATTGAATGGAAAAAATAATTTTGTACGGATCTCTTTTAATAATTAGTTTTTTACTGGTCATCCCTCAGTGCTAATATTTTCTTTAGGATTATTTAAAATTTGAAATTTATGTAGCATGTATTTATCGAAATATATCAGGTTTAATTATGATCGTAGACCTGTTTTAGATAACAAGCATCCTCAGAGACATCGTACAGTGGGCATTGAAAAAGCTGTTGCTGCAGTGGAGCGTAGTATTGAGGAGGACCCGAATGAGTCGATTCGCCATCGTCACAGCAATAGATCCATGATTACTGATCCATGGTTTTTCGTTCCTCAATTGAATGGCATTAATGTGGAAGAGCTGTGGTTTCAATAAGACGATGCAACATACCACACAGCCACAATCAATTTATTGAAGGAAATATTCGATGAGCGCATAATTTCACGTAATGGACCTGTGAATTGGACTCCAAAGTCGAGTGATTTAAAACATGTGAAGTCGCTAGTCAATGCTGATAAACCAGAGACGATAAACGACTTGGAAGCCAACATTCGTCGTGTTATTGCCAGTTTACGGCCCCAGCTATTACAAAATGTGATATAAAATTAGAGTTAATGAGCCAGAAGTGGCGCACATATACACGGAATCATATTGAAATACTAATGACATAAAATTATCATTACAATAAAGCCATTATTGCGGTTTTTATGTGTTTTATTTCATTTTAAAGTTCTGTACCTCTAAAAAAAACACCCTCTATAAAAAACTGTATCGTATTAAAAAAAACTAGTTAAACTTGGTCCTTTGAGTCGGATTGATCCGACTCAGATACTACACCAAATAGAGTAATGTGAGAAAAAAAATTGTTGGCTATAAATTTGTGAAATAACTTTGATGAATGCTTATAAATCACCCTCGTGTTCAAATTTAAATTGCTTTCTCAGCGCCGCTAAAAGCTAAGGGCTGACCCAAGGGTCTCAAAGGAGATCTGGATCCATTTAATGGTCGTGTGGATTGTCATCTCGTTTTCCCAGCATCCCGACTGCTAAGTGATTGCTTCATTATCACTGACTGTTACGTAAAGTGCCAACCTACACAGCGGTCACCCGGCGTAATTGATCTAATCAATCCCGATGATTTCATAAGACCCCAAACCGGGGTTGTGTCAGTACACCGATCTCTGAGGAAGTTGAGTGAGATTCTAATAATATTATATACACTTACAAACGTAAGTACCAACATAACCAATTTTAGCATTATTTTTTAGCAATATCCGAGTAGAAAAATTATAGTCTGAATGTTGGGCTCAAAGTCAGGGGAAGGTATATATATTTTTTAAAACAGTTGTCCCTTAAATGTTATTGAAGAGTCTATATTGGTATACAACGTTTGAATCTGGAATTAGATGGGCCAATAAAATAATTATTGAATACTATGTAGGTATAATGTATTCCAAGTAATTATACCAAAATATGTGGGTTTTTCTTAACCTTTACCATACCATAATATAAAATACCCAAATGCAGCCATGCTGTCAACTCGTGTTACCGTAAATAACAGTTAGAAAAAATGCTTTTATTAGCTTAAATGTCTTTAATGACATGAATTTATTCTAAATATTTAGCATACCATTTAAAAAAAAAGATTAATAACATAATTTAGAGCATTTATTAAGTCGTATACAATGTGCCCTACCTTCTTATCTCTCTTCATTTAATTAGTGAGAAAGAGACAATTATATTTGTATGTTTGTTGTTCTTTTCACTGTGAAAATAGTGTGTGATCTCTGTCTTTTATACCACAAATTGTATTTTTACCAACGTATTAATTTTACAATAGATTGAATGGAAAAAATATTGTTTTTGTACGATTCCCTTTTCATAATTGGTTTCTCACTAGTTATTCCTAAGCGCTTATATTTTCTTTAAGATTATCTAAAATATGAATTTTATGTTACATGTATTTACCGAAATATTACAGGTTTAATTATGATGGTAGATCTGTGTTACTGATCTGGTTTGGGAAGGGTTAAACTGTGAATGTAGTTAGTTGGTTATAAAAAAATATTATAGATCATAACTATTAAAACACATCCTTGCTTTGGACAAATTAGTTAATAACTTATCCGATGCAAAGAACATTTTTTTTTATTAACGTTACACTTTCTTTGATGTTTCGGAAAGTATCATAAATCTTGGTAACGATTTACTTTTCTGCTTTCTCTCGTGAATTAGATCGGAAGGTTAAACAATTAAACTAATCACACCTCAAGCTTATATTACTAGGAGAAGATAGAGATTGAAGAGAGCTCTTCGCTTATCTGCACGGCTTTTAACCGTTTTTGGCTCCTCCCACCGCGCATCTCACGCACGGCCACGGGCGGCATGCTCACACACATCCATCATCTGTCAACTCTGGCGCGCCGCACTCTCTTACACACACAAAACGCATACTGACAGAATGATGGATATCACAGATAGTAAGATATATTTTTTACAAATATACTGGATAACGTTACTGGTGTTTCTGAACACTCAATTGTCACTGGTTCTCGATATAAGAGTTTTTTTTTAGTATTGCGTCCAGGGATACTGCTCCTTTATTTGCCCCTATTTTGCTTGCCCCTGTTTCTTTCATCAAAAGTGGTGAGAATAAATCTTATTCTCGAGCCTTATCCGTTTAATGGACATTGGCTACATGTTAGTTATTATCACTTTGTTGTCCGGAAAAGCTCTTCAGTAGACTGACTAAAATATTTTCTCACGTTCTTCAGCCATAATGTTCTCCATTTTCCAAGGGCCAAGACTTCCAGCAATTTTTCCTGCACTATAGTGCATGTTATAACATGCATAATCTGAAACTTCTCTTAATTTCTTATACATGTCAGAAATATTGTAGTTTTCTGATGTATTATATATTGTTTTTTTATGCACAAGGGAGGAAATACGGGATACTGGAAGGGTGGTAGGGAATTGGGAGAGGATATAATAATAAGGGCTCAAGGATCAACCAGGAAAACACGACTTACCTGGATTTTCTTGCTATAATTCACAACTCTCCTGAACTTCAGGATTCTTCGATGATTATCACGAAGCACTGTGTATCACCCAATAGTGATTGTAAATCTTCAATACGCACTGCGGGATACCTAAACACATTAATAATTCAAGTCAGTGACGAGCAGAAAAAGTTATTCTCTGTGGTAAGAGTAAAGGAAAGGGTGGGGGACAGATAGGCATAGTAAAGCTCAGGAGCTGGTTATTGGGTGTTATCAGATAGGAAACTGAGTAAAGATTCATGGAAATGATCACATGAACAGAACATCATTTCTTTATATTCATTTTTCTGTTTTGCATGGGATAGCGAGAGTATTTTACTTATTTATTATGTTATCAGAACTCTTTATAATATTGTTTTCTTCATTCCTAATATTTTTGGTTTAGATAAAAAAAAAATATTAATAATTATTTTCATATTTTTATGATAGACAACAGATGAACCTGTCTCTTTTAGTACAGACTTCGGTCTAGTTAAGGGGAGACAGTGAACATCTCTTACATTATGAAGCTTGTTCGCCTTTTTTGTATATTTATAAGAATGTTTTTAATGTATAATATGTACGCATATTAATAATATGAACAGAATAAAAAAAATAAGAAAATAAAACCTAATGGAGCATCCAGACGCGCACGATCTGGTTCTGTCGTAAATACCGAATAGTTTTAATTTGTATTTTTATTTATTATCTTTGTTTTATTTACCACTAAATTGAGTTTAAATACATCTACCGGTTTTGAAAAATACCATTTTCTTCTTCAGGATGTCATAACTAACTAAAACATATATTATTGTTTCTTTGCCAGAATTTATTTTAAAAAATCTATTTAAAAAAAAAAACAATTAATGAATTTAGTACCTAACTCAAATCATTACTTAATACAAATTAACTCGAATATTTTTTAGGAAAAAAATTTAGAATGGGATTCGTAGTTAAATTTAGTTAGTTGTTTATAATTTTTTGATTAGTTTACACGCTTTACAACGATTCCAAATTATTTAATTTGTGACCGACACCGTTTATATGAAAAATTGACAATCCCAATTTTTTTTAAAAAAAAGATAATAAATAAAAATATGAATTTTAACCACAAAGTTAATATTGCTAATTTTAAAAGTATAGTTTTATTTTGATTTATTTTAGCTTATTTTGATCATTCTTCTATAGTTCTGTATTTAAAATGCCTCATTTTGTAATTTTTTCAGTAAGCGTCATAATATATGATTAAGATCATGACTGCAGAATACTTTTTGTATTCATTTGATTTGATTTCAACAGAAGGATCCCACGTTTTATTTATATTGCAACCCGGGTATTCAATACCTTGGTCTTTTCCAATATCTTTTATCGCTTACAGTTAAAATATATCATTTATAATATATTATATAATAAGTAATTTAATTAATACGGAAAATGTACTGTACAAATAAGTATTTTGATAGCAAAATATTTGAAACATGACAATAGAAATATCGTCATCAAACCGTTTACAAATGCTCAACACATCACAATCTGATTACCCACCATAGTCTAAAAGCACTCTCTTACAGTGGATACGAATCTTAAATTGATATTTATTACATAACAAAAGTATGATACAGGGAAGGTCTGAATGAATCAAAATAAAAAATATTCCATAAAAAATGGTACCGTAAATAAATGAAAAACCTCTTGTAAAAAACCCATCCGCCGTATAATCTCCCACGAATGATTGCGGACTATATTCGGAAATATTGCCGTCGAGTTAAACGTGAATACATTTCGGATAGTATTGTGCGGTCGTCTATAATTCTCATAACACTGCATCTAACTGCAAACCACTCGTGGACGGCATATCCGCGGCGACACTGGGAGAGGAGCGTTTTTCCTTCAATCCTTTGTATGTAAACCAAGTCCCACCTCCGCCACAGTGATTGTGTGGATCGGTCTCGATGAGATCTATCTGTAAACACCAACTGTTTGGATCTCTAATTTGTGTGGTCAAACTTTGATACATCGCAAACTGTGCACTTGACTTGTACGACACGAACACAGGGGCTTATATGATCCGATCGGACTTTAGTGGATGGGCTGTTGACTGATCTGCTATGGCAGGGGTGGTTCCGTCAAATATACTCCAGATTATAGAACATTATGGTGTGTGTGCTAACATTGCTGGTATTTAACAGATACAATAGGTACTTTTGTTTTGTCACGTGGTTTATTGTAAAAAGGTTGTCTAGACTACTTCACTTTTTTAAAACAAACGTAAAAACTTAGACAAAAAGTTTATTTTAAAAAAAATTTACACCCTATCGAATCGAATTATTTTTATTACATTCAGTTAATAACAGCTTAATACCATCGTAGGTTGACTCCGGTATTATTGTGTCAGAGCCATACCTCTACAATTTGACGTGAGACTTGTTATCACATTAATTTCAGAGGGCAGGCAGAGAGAAGCTTGCCGAGGTCGCTCCTCGACCTCTCGAGACTCCCAATGCAACTTAGGTTAGTAGGGCACAGGTGTCGTTATCTGTTCACCTCGGAACTTGCGTTTGACACGTTTGAAGTTGACTGAATGCGACACAATTCGTGCTGCTTACGTAACCCTCTCGCGCATACCGTACCGGGGGGGGGGGGGAAGCATGTAATGTAATTTAAAAAAAATACATTTCTACGATAATACAAACATCTCTAAAATCTGTGTATTTTAACTCACTATTTCATCAAAGGTAAATTGTATAATATTATAAACTGCACTGTACACGTATAACCGTACTGGCTCAAGGTCACTAATCGACTGGACGGCGGCGAGGTCGTTAAGGAACGAGAAGGGAGGAGGGGAGGACATAGTGTATATACCAAATAAATGTATGTCCCAAACAACATCTATACTTAATACAGAATTAACTTCCAGCTTCATTGTATACTTTCTGAGATTAAATCATTTTAAGTCTTATTCATTTTTAAAAATATAAGATTTCTGAACGTGCTGTGAAAACCTCGAACTGACTTTTAAGATATATTCACATCTAAATGACTAAATCACTTAAAACTAATTAAATTTTACAGCATTACATAATATCATTTAATAGAGAATTGTTAATATAATATATATATATAACAATGTGGTTATTCAATGTATGGAGTGAGAAACATTAAATTAATGTCTATTGTAGAATATGGTCCTCTGAGAATCACAGGGTAGGTGAGAAAGCCTGACATATCTAAGGACCATCTAATATGCATAATATATTACAGTGATGAAACAGTAAATTAATATATTGCACCCAGTCCAAACTCTATTATATTCGGAAAATAATCAAAAATGGTAAAAAATGGAATTTCAAAGCTGGATGCAATTTGGAAAAATAGTTTTTCCATCTATATCTATTGATTAGAGATACGGACATTGAGAGCAAGTGAGAGAAAATAAGAAAAGAGAAAGCAATCACTGTATGAAAGCATTAATTTAGAACCGGACTTCCGGTCTTCTGATTGGACAATTTAGAAGACTTCGAAATAAAAAAAGCAGTTATTAGTGGTACGCCAATTCTTAATAATTATAAATTATAATTTTAACCATTAGCCCCACATTAGTTATATTTCCTATAAAATCAATTTAATATCCATCAACGCTGTATTTTCCACTCCCTTAATGTTCCATTAACTGTATATGTATTCTATCTCTCTCTCTCTCACATGTAATTTTATATTATATCTCCCTCTTTATGTATTTATAAATGCACAATTATTGTATTTATTGTTAGTTTTAAAAACGTCCTGACGAAACTTGAGCTAAGCGAATAATAAAATTCGTAGTTTCATACAAAATGATTATATTTTATTTAAGAAAAAATATATAATCTTTATAGTCAACGTCATATCTTAATAAAATGTCAAGTTATTCCTTTTCCCTGACATAAATAAAGTTTTAACCGTAGATTAATTAAAATATATATCTCAGTCCTTATTGCAGAGGGTAGGTGAAGACAGGGTGACACCATCAGATACGAGAAAAGTAATTGAATGCGGCTGCAGTACTTAATTTAACTTTACGTTTCGACGCCTCTTAGATAAAGTATTGTAATTAACAAATAGTACATTGTAATTGATTAATTAAATTAATCATCCAAAAACTATTAATTTTAAACAACAGATTTTGTTAAATAACTTGGATAGTTCAGATAAAAAATATATCACAACACGTTAAATTGTGAAATTAAGACATGTATTTTCTCCGCTTTCAATTACAGTATTTTTAATAAACCTTTAAATAGACTCTGCTAGATAGCGCAATGACTTGCAGTCCATTTTGTTAATAGTATAATACAGGTAAGCCCAAAAAAAGTGAGAACATCTCCGTAACACATGAGTATTACAAAATAAATTATAATTCTTAATGTAATTTTTTTTGCACAATTAAAAATCTTATCAGAAATCATCAAAACACCCCATATTAGATCTACGAAGAAAGTTGATTGTATTTCTGGCTGTGTGAGATGGAGTTCCGTCCTGCTGTAATGTCTAACTATACACCAGACTTTGTCTTGAAACTCTTGGATCATTTTTCTAGCATCCCAACGTTTTTAAATTCGAAAATTTTTGATCGGAATGCGGTCTTCTGCAGTGATTTTTGTCATTCTTTGCAACAATTTAAAAAAAAACAAATATAAACAATAGGAAAATTAATAATCAAAGATAGCGGTCTAAAATTGTCGAAATAAAACGTAATGTAGGTAAAAAGGTAAGTAAGTAAATTAGTAAACTATCATATTTAAGCTATTGTTGATATAGTTGAACTATTTTTGATGTAATTATATCACATTTTACGAAATATTATTACTTTTTTGGGCCACCCTGTACAGTAACTTGATTAACTTAATTTAAATAATCATCGCGACGGAGAAATTCACTATTAAATATATTAATTAGAAAGATATGTATATATAAAATCAATATTATTGAAAAATATTATTGTTGCGATACCAGAATTCGAACCTGGATCTCGTTCTAATCTGGGAAATGTGTATTATCCAACTATGCTACAGCGACAGTACTTTTAATGACAATGATGACAAAAAAGAGATCCAGGTTCGAATTCCTGTAGCGCAACAACAATATTTTTCGATAACATTGATTTTATATGCATATCTTTATAATTAATACATTTAATTAGTATTTAAAATATTACATACTTATGTTCTGAATAATTAAAACTTCACAATAAGAATGTGTTCTCCTTAATAATATATTATTTCATTAAAAATCAATAAAATTTAAACTAATTAAAACCTTTTTTCATTGATTGTAAGTCATCCCCGGCCGCTGTTTACATCCAATCAGCTCGAAAACTGCCCCCGGCAGTCACGTGACAGCGTGACGTCACGTGTGCCGAATAAATACGTGATTGGATCACGTGGCCGAAATCGTCAGTTCGGTCACGAGCCGTCCGTCGGAGAGTGTTTGTATGTAGCCGAAGCAAACATGACGCTGGTCATGATCCAATGGGTGGATCAATTTCAATTCAGTGAATATGTTATTTTTCTGATCATGGATATGGTACTCTTTGTAATATTATTATCTAAATGTAAAAAAATTTAAGTTAAGTGCTTTAGAACAAAAAATTCTTAAGAGAAACCTCATATCTTCAGAATATAAAAAGGTTATTATTACTTCGATAGAGCACACTATGTTAACAAAGAAATGATGACGACAAACATTTCTAAATAATACTGCATGACTTATGTGTAAAGTAGAATTTGTGATTTAAAATTATATATTTTAGGAGAACACATTCTTATTGTGAAGTTGTAATTATTCAGAACATTGGTCTGTGATATTTTAAATATGAATTAAATATATTAATTATAAAGATATACGTATAAAATCAATTTTATCGAAAAATATTGTTGTTGCGCCACCGGGATTCGAACCTGGATCTCTTTATAATTAATATATTTAATTCATATTTAAAATATCACAGACCTATGTTCTGAATAATTACAACTTCACAATAAGAATGTGTTCTCCTAAATAATAAAGTTGTATCAATGTGTCCAAAATTTAATAAAAATGAATTGATAATTCTGACGTCTGCTATCAGTTTACTCAAAGGTATTTGAGATTCTGTAAAAATAAGGTAGATGGCTCTGTCAAATAATGGAACGATTAAATGTATTAATATCAAAAAATTGATTTTATATGTATATCTTTATAATTAATATATTTAATTCATATTTAAAATTATATAACTAAGAATATAAACGAAATTAACTTAAATTAATTCCCAAACTATACACCACACTGGTCTACCGTTCTTATTAAACCTATAGTATTTCGGTAAATAGACGCAACATGCAACTCATATTTTAATTAAATTGAAATTAAATATTTACTATTAGAAATAACTAGAGAAAAATTAAGTATGTAAGGCGAATACTACAAAAATTATTATCTTTCAGTTCAATCCGTTGTAAAATTAATACGGTTTACAAAAACACCATTTATGTCAAGACAGAAAGAAATCACCCATTATTTTCACAGTGAAAAGAATAAGAAACATACGAATATAATGGCGTCTCTTTCTCATTAATTAAAGAAAGATAGATAAAGAGGAATGAATGAAACTTGATAAATGCTCCGAATTATAATATTTATATTTAAATATTTAATGCTCAATATTTATAGTAAATTTATGACATTAACCATTTTTTCACAATTTAAAGGCTAATAGAACTTTAATTTCTTACGGTAACACGAGTTGACAGCATGGTTGCGTACAAGTATTTTATATCACGGTATGGTAAAGGTTAACAAAAATTCACTTTGTTTAACACCACTATATTTTTGATATCACCAATTGTTCCTTCTTCAGGGTAAACTAGATACTAACTTAACATTTCAAAATATGGACTATCATACATTAGTGTCAGATGTTCAAGTGGTGGTGGGTGGACGACGGGAGGAAGAAAATAAACAGATGGTATGATGAATGGGAACATATTTTAGATAGGACTATAGGTTAGATTTTATTGATTATTAATTATGCATTTATTATTATTTATGGGCTTTTTGATTGCAAGGACCTCCCCCCACCGGTCGCCCACCCACACCACTTTAACACCTGACACTAATGTATGATTGCTCATAATTTGTAAAATGAAGTTAGTATCTAGTTTATCCTGAAGAAGAAACTGTGGTTCCGAAACCGGTTGGTGATACAAAAATAAAGTGAATTTGTGTAAATTTAATTTATAATTAATAATCACAAAAAACGAAATGGAAATTTCTAATGAGACGGAAATATTTTCAATACGAGTCTAGAAGTTATTGTATATCTTTAAAATGTAATTGTACGTCAACCGTAAGCAGTTTCTCTTCTACAACCTGCTCTTGTCGCACTCACTCTATTAATACACCAATACATGGGTAATCGGTGATTATTGGGGCATCCATATCACATTAATTCACAAAACACTTGATTTGAAAATTTGTCATAATGGCATTCAAATGTGTAAAACGGTCCAGATAATATGTAATTGAGCGTTCAAAACAGCAGGATACAAATTATGTGTGCTTTAAAACAAACTTTCATAGACTGATCTCATACATTAATATATTTTGATGTTTGAATTTACGCGCCGAAATCTGGGTAGTCTGCTTTGCCTACTTATGATGATTGGCTGTCTAAATGGATGAATCAAGAACGAGAATATGACTTTGACGGGCAGCAGAGAATAGAGTAGGGCGTCGGTGGAGCCGCGCTCCAGAGGTATATGGTGGAGAGATGACGTCGATTAAGAGTGAGATCATCGCGGTGGACCCAGTATGTATGGGCCTGGACCCGCGATTGAGGAGAGACCCCGCTGAAACTGGCAATGGCCGATGGATGGGCGTTATGGACAAGGCTGAGACGGGATTGTATGCGGCTTATTTACTGGAGCAAAAGATGAACCCCGGAGCGGACATGTGGCGGCCCGGGTCCTCAGCTGCATCAGCACCCCACGGCCGCGTTGGCTGATGTTGGTAAATAGATAAAATAAATAACAGTTGCTTTTGAATTAATTATCATCTCATCTGTTTACACACACACACACACTTGATGACCCAGACTGAGCTAGATCGGTGGCGGCCCCTATGGCTTCCTATCTCTAGGGCCCAAAGGTACCGTAATAATTTATTTGTTTATTAAAATTTATTGACATACATGTTTTTGTTGTAACAGAGATGAATATATTATATAATATAAGATGATAAACATAAGATTCAATTATATTGCAATTAAATACTCGTAGTTTATTACGTGGGATGGAGTAGACTCCACCTATGATAATTACAGCATTGTTCTGGCTACATTGCTAGGCTGCAGTCTGTGTTAAAGTAGTCAGTTTTTTTCATGCTGTTGTGGTGTTATTTAATTCAAGAAAGATACAAATTTGACAGGAATAAAAATAGAGAGAAAAAAAGAAAATATGTAGTGAGAGTGTTGTAGAACTAGTGAATTATTAGTGTATGTACTGTATAATGATTATGTTAGAATGTTGGATAGCAATGCTTCTGATTGATCTCTGCCCAATTAGATCATATATTGGGTCCATATTTGTATAAACTTATTGGGAATGAACGATTTTCAGTTGGTTCTGAGTTTCGGAGCTAAGAACATGTAGAATCTTTTAAAAAATGTCGCTGTTGCTCTTGAAACCGGCATGTAGATGTTCGCTGTTTATTTTGTGTTGTGTCCATGTTTTATTTCTTGGGGTGAGTTGTTGTTAGCATGGATATATTCGACGAGTCTCAACATATAGATTTGTCTTTTGTCGAGGACATTGTATGTTTTTAAATATAAGATCTAATGGATATTTAAAGGGATGACCATTTATTACCTTAAGTATTATCTTTTGTACTCTTTTAGCCGACTCTAATATTTTTTTTGCTGTTCCTCCCCAAATGAAAGCAAGCAGAGTGCAAAGTATACTGATATTAAGAGTTTGTAGTCAATTATACATCGTTTTCTTTTAAAAAAAGTTAATTATTTTTCTTATGCGTTTAGCTAGGTTCGATATATGTTCTTTCTAGTTAAGATGATCATCGATCAGTACTTCCAGACGTTGAATAATTTTAACTGGTGTCAATTATTATATTAAGGAACGTATCTCATACTAATAAAAATATATATATATGAAATAAAATGTGTAAATGGAATCGATTTCCTTTGTAAGTAATGTTTTATTTCATCTCTCATAAAGGTAAATAAAAAATCCTAGTCCACGTGCTTGAAATCGTCCATCAAGACGGAGTTATACCTATATAAGTGGTCCAAATTGAAAAATTGAAACCCTAAGAAGACGAAATAGTGAAATATTTTTAGAAGATAGAAATATGCTCTAACATTTGAATTTATATGGAAAATCATCTGCCACGTGTCGGTATTGCGGCCCGTATCATTCTTCGACAAATGTGGAAAAATGAGATTTTTATGAAAATATTTTTCATTTTATTAAATATTTCATAGGGACGCTTATTTTCTCCTGAACGCGTTTGTAAGAAATACTTCTGTTGAATGTTTGTTTTTTACGATGCGCAACGTAGGTATACCACAACGCCTATCCTGTGGAGGATGGTTATGTAAAGTGTATCAGTTAAATTATGTATGGACCTAGACACCGCCCGCTCAAGAATGCAGACCTCATTAGTAATGCGACGAATCTTGTTATATAAAAGATTTATTCGGGTATGGGTGACTCGTTGGAGCTTCTTAGGAGTAAGTAAGTGTGACTCAAATCATTTTGTATCTCGTCCACTGAATTTCTTTTGGGAGTGTTTTTGATTAATGGATCCCTAAGTTTTTGCCTTAAACTACTTTAATTTTACATCTGTATATAAAACTATGTTCTATGGATTTATGTCATATGACTTTTTTATGAATAAAGGCAGCACTTAAAGAACGCTGGAGGGTCTAAATTTTAAATCTTAATTGCTAATAACCACATTGAATTTCTTCTCCTTTTTCGTTTTGCTTATACTTAAATATGTAATTGAATTAAAGTCGCGTATTTTTATTAGCTTTGATGAGCACTAGCTTCTAAATCGGTTTCAGGAAAGAGTGGGCGCCAAAATAAAGAAATGTATCAGTTAGAGTAATAATGGTCCGCCTTTATAATTCGAATCTTCTTTATGCTCAGTTATTAGGGGCTTTGCTTCGCTTTACAGTGAAGAAAGAAATCGGACAATGGAGGACATGCGACGTATCAGTTATGAATTATCGGCTATATAATATACGGCGTGGCATCAAAAGTATACAACCGACTTATACCCCCTCCTAAATTCCTACAGTTCACTATCCCTACAAAACAAATTACTCTTGCTTATAACACAAAAATTTTAGAATCCAAATAAAACTACATCCTTAGGAGAATCACAAACTCACCCTGGTTTGTCAGAAACACAATCATTCACAGAGACTCAAACATACCCTTATCCATACGATACATACACGATTTATCGTCTAAATTAATTTTCATCCCAAATCCTTCCATAAACTCCATCGGCCTGTATGATCCCTCACCCGATCCCCATCATCTTCGTCCCATTTCAACATTTTACCATGTTCTTGACTCTATTGAACAAAATTAATAAAAATATTTTATAAAAACTTTTACTAAAAATATAAAAAATTTAACATAATCAAACAAAAAAAAAAAAATAACAAAATATAAAATAAAAAAAATGCTTCACATAAAAAAACTTTACCCATTCAAAGTTAAAATTATCTGATATAAAAAAAACTATTTTACCATGTTCTCCGAATAGGGTCCTCCAAAAAATCTTTCGCCATTGTTGTTACCTCACATGCTGGAGACAAGAAGGCTCAGCCCTTATCCCTCCCCTTTTTAACAATCGAATCAGATAGGCATCAAAAGGTTTGCTCCATCAAATAAATGCACTTGTATTTTACGTCATTTCTTGAATTGGTGGGAATATATACGCAACCTAAATTGAAGCAAGAAAGTATTGGCCTATCTTGATCTCAGTCCCGGGTTGGACGGCAATTTACATCTCCAGTTGACTTTCACTTTTGTGGTGAAGAACGGAGATGTCACTGCACTTCAGGATGCTATAGAAAACCGCTTTTTCGTGGTCCGGATTTTACGCACAGCGACACTTTTGATCCATAAAAAAAGCCTGTTGACGTTACTATCGCCGCGTTGAAATGCAATCTGTCTATATATTAGATGATCAAAAATTGACAGATATATAGGTTTATTGGAAGGACACATGGTTGACTTACGTCAATACTTAAATAATAATCTAAAGTGGTTGTACAGTTTCAAAGTGGTATTCAAACACTTGTTCTTGGTGTTTCAAGATTTTACGATACAATAATATTTCAATTAATTGACATTCTAAGGATAGAGTATCAATATGAAGTAGCTTAACACGTGCTTAAGCTCGCGGCACACGCCACTCTATCTGCTTACATGACGAAGTTTATAGTGAAGAGTAAGCGATAGTTATATTGCTTGAAGGTGCTTCAAAGTGGGGCATAGAAGGATAATGGATAATGCTTGAGCCATATTATGTTGGCAGAACAAAGTAACATAATGAATATTTTCTAACAATTGTTGGAAGGCGACTATTTCTTATACAGATATTTATGCTTATCCGTTGCTCCGGCTAGCTGAAAATGAGCACGAATTCTCCCTCTCAATGTGGGCAGTGGAAATCGGAGTCAACTTCGAGGAGAACACTTCAATGAAAGATGTTAGGATTCTATGAACAGTAAATATTTATTCACAGGAAGGTACAACAGAATTACTTAAATTTAAGTATTGGTTCACAAGAATGCATGACATGAAATACCAGAAAGAACAAATAAATGCAGGTTATAAGATTATACAAAGGCGCAGATCTAACTGTAATGTATATTAGTTCAAGTGAGGTTAAATCTCCACGTCCATATTATCACTGGTATGCTCCGCTGGGCGGATTTCACTTCAAATCAACTGAGCTGATCATTCAAGGCGAATTACAAGTATGGATAAGAATAGCTTAATAAATACCTCGTAGCGTACACCGAGAATCACAATTTAGGTGTCTAGATAGGTGAACCTGCACATTAGTCTGGAGAGCGAGAGATGATAACGGGATGGCCAGCAGGATAGGACTGGTTTCAGATCCTTGGTGGATGAAGGAGTTTCTTCCAGCAGAAGTGAAGGCGTGGAGGCGATGAGACGATACAGGAGGCGATGGCGAATTACCAAGGCGATCGCCACCGGACGCGTGGTAATTGAATTACACGTGGCTTCATTGCGAGCGGCAGTTGGAATATTATGTGTGAATATGTGAGGGATGAGAGAATACAGATCTAGTGGCGTGTGTATTCCGATGATGCTCTGCGGCGGAGATTAGGTACGATGATTCACGGAGCGTGATGGAATCTCGCGCGATAGCGTACAAGATGGCGTGCGCATGGGGCCGTTGAACAAGTTTACACACGAACAGTATGAAAAAAACGTAATCCGGAACTAAGGGTACACAGATGTTATATGTACGTTCAATAGTAAAGGATTTACGTCCGAAATAAATATCTCACAACTCTTGAAACTCGAGATTGGAAATTTTACTGGTAGCTGGACGGAGCTCGTGCCGAGTTCAACGGTGGTCTAGACTAGACGTGATTGTTCACGACGGTAGGTACTTAGATTTTTAAAATAGACTCACGACACTGCACAGGATAATTTTTTCAAAAATCATTTTAATTTAAAAAAATTTAAAATACTGTATTACCTATTACTATTTTTAAATAATTTTTATTGTGATTGTATGACTTTATCTCTTATAATAACATTTACATCACATTTTTATTATTTATATTATAATTATATAAAAATAAATATTGTTATTATAGTTTTATTACTAGTTTTTTATTACCGAATTCATTAAAAATATATATAATTTTTATTAAGGAAAACACAATCTTATTGTGAAGTTGTAATTATTCAGAATATAGGTCTGTGATATTTTAAATACTAATTTAATGTTTCATGTAAGTTGTATCAATGTGTCCAAAAATGAATTGATAATTCTGGCGTCTGCAGTCGGTTTACTCAAAGGTATTTGAGATTTCGTAAAAACAATGTAGATGGCTTTCAAATAATGGAACGACAGATGTATCAATTTGAAAAAGTGTAACATATAGGTTCGAAAATTTGTCATGAAAAATACTGGCGCTATAACACAATTGGTAGTGTACTTCCCCGGATTGTAAATAGAGATCCAGGTTTGAAAACCGGTAGCGCAATAACAATGTTTTTCGACAAAATTGATTTTATATGTATATATTTATAATTAATATATTAAATTAGTATTTATATAATTTTTAACCGAGTATATTTATATTTTTATTTATTATCTTTGTTTTATTAACCACTAAAATGAGTTTAAATACATCTACCGGTTTCGAAAAATACCATTTTCTTCTTCAGGATGTCATAACTAACTAAAACATATATTGTTTCTTTGACAGAATCTATTTTTAAAAAAAAAAAATTTTCGAGTAAATTTGTATTAAGTAATGATTTGAGTTAGGTACTAAAAAAATTTTTTATTTTTTTTAAATAGATTTTTTAAAATAGATTCTGTCAAAGAAACAATATATGTTTTAGTTAGTTATGACATCCTGAAGAAGAAAATGGTATTTTTCGAAACCGGTAGATGTATTTAAACTCATTTTAGTGGTTAATAAAACAAAGATAATAAATAAAAATATGAATCTTAACCACAATGATAACATTGCTGATTTTAAAAGTATGAGTATATTTCTTACTTATTATTTTTCTTTCCTATCGCTTTAAAATTGCCTTTCTTTAAACGTCCGGAACTGCGGTAATACATAGTTTCATGATTAAGATAAGTATCCTAGAATTACTTTTGCATATTGGTCTATCAGGCAGAATCTGTACTAAAAATACAGCGAATACTAGTAAATCGCTAGGCTACGCCGATAAACCAGATTGCGCTTTATTCGAGCCAGCCGCGGCGCCTGTATGTGCTAATTTATTTTAATGTTCTGTACCTCTAAAAAAACACCCTTTATTATTTATTAAATTTACCATGCACTACTAATATTCGTGTATCTTATACAAAATACTTATTTGGGGGGGGAGGCTTTTTTCCATTCCGCATTGGGGCCCAATGTTTGTAGTCACGCCACTGATTGTAACGATGATTGGTAACTGAGATTTATCTATTAGATGTTTAAACTCTAGTACTCTAGTACTAGTGCGCTAGAAGAATTACGAATAATAATTTACAAAGGTTTAAATAACGATTTAATTGGTGAGAAGTTAGCGAGATTAAGGAAACCCTTGGCAAGGATTTCCAAGACGTATATTAATGGTAAATACAGATAGTAGATAATAATCAGGTATCCTCATAATAAAGACTTTATAATAACTGATCTATGATTGATCAATGAGTACTGAAACAGGGGGAACGACCCTTTTAGGAGAAAGGGATGAAATTTAATAAATCAATTTTTAAATCACTAACTAACTGACTAACTTATCATCACGCCGTTTCTACGCTGGGGTAGGCTTACAGTATAGAGCGCCACATTTTTCTGTCCTGACACACGACTCTCGCCTCATTCACAGTTGTACATCATCTCATACAAGTTAGTCAATTATTGAGGCTTCTAACAGGACCATTTTCCAGGATCGAGTATAGCAGGTCGTGCCAAGTCTTCAGCGAACGTCTCCTATTTTTGGTGCCATCAACACTTGCGTTATATATTTTTCGTAACGTTCTCTCCTTATTCATCGGTTCTTCATGACCAAACTATCTAATTGATCCTTTATTAATCTTACTCACTATGCTAAGATAAGCTTTGTATTCTCTTCTTATTTCTTCATTCATTACTCTATCATAAATGAATCTACTACATATACGCCTAAGAAATCGCATTTCCGCTGAATTCAGTCAACTATCGTTCCTCTTCTGCTAGCAATTTTAAAATAACAGCTACACTTAATATTTTTACATAAAATATAATAATATATTACTGCTGTCGGGATAATAATCAGATTTGAATAAAAAACTTTCCGTATACAACATCAATAATATCATGTCAGAACAAAAAAAAATTAGATCAATCAAATACAAATATCACGCTAGCCAAGATTTATGTTTCCGACTATTGAACCATCCCTATTTGAACGCTTTACTGAATTCCTAAATAATCACACAAAACAATAGCTTTCAGGCGTTGAACCTTCAATAAGGGGGATGTTTCTTGGGTCAGGTCAAGTTGTTCAACATCCGCTGTCGTCAAGTGTGACGGAACACATTTTACGGAATATCAGTCCAACACGGAACCTTCGGCGGTTGACTGAACAACACGTTGACCAAAGTTCGACATGGCAATCTTCGAGTGATTTTATTGCCAAATAAAAGCTGCCAATTTTATTTCGATATTTATGTATCGTGACAGGTGATGTGAAGAAAATTTTAGTAAAAAGGGTAATTATTATATATATTTGTATAATTTTTTTATTTTTTTTATTTTTCTATTTTTAGGAGAACACATTCTTATTGTGAAGTTGTAATTATTCAGAACATAGTTCTGTGATATTTTAAATATGAATTAAATATATTAATTATAAAGAATTCAATTCAATTCAAGAAAGTGTCCAAAATTGAATAAAAATGAATTAATAATTCTAGCTTCTACTATCAGATTCACTCAAAGGTATTTGAGATTCTGTAAAAATAAGGTAGATGGCTCTGTCAAATGATGGAAAGATTAAATGTATTGATATCAAAAAGGTAACATATAAGGCCGAAAAATTGTCGATAAAAATAGTGCCGCTGTAGCTTAGTTGGATAAAGCACCTCCCCCGGTTAGGGAAGAGATCCAGGTTCGAATCCCGGTAGCGCAACAACAATTTTTTTATTTTTCGATGAAATTGATTTTATATGTATATCTTTATAATTAATATATTTAATTCATATTTTTAATTTATATTTGTATAATATACTTGCGTGCCGGGCACGGGATACTTACGGAGGACGGTTTTGTAATTGAAAGATATGCGACAAAGTTGTTTATATAATTAATTTGTTACTTTGCGTTCTGGCTCAGGCGGATAGAACGTTAGGGTAACGCCACCGGCTAGACAGTGGTTGACATGAATATGTGGGTTCGGCTGCGCACTTACCGTCAACTGACGACTTTTCTTTCACCTGTGGGAAATTTATAATGTATTGTGTAATTTAGACTAGGTACCAAATCTAGTTAATAAAAGAGGTACATTTAGTAGGTTTTTTTAATACCTACACAATTAATATCGAGTAATCGATCTTTCCATTCTGCAATCTGTTCACAAACAATAATAATCCCGTAGCTTTGTTAATTCGATTATTTTGGCAAGCCTCTAGGATAACTGTAGCAAGTCAAATTATGGTAAAAATAATGGTCACATAACTTCGAAATGCGTGTAACTCGATCCTCCATCGTATGGGATCATGGCCGTCACGCTGGATGTGGCGATAATTTCTCCATCTCAAATGGAGCTACGTTCCACCGCGCATCCCTGCTACCCGTAACGCCAACTTCACATTAGAACCGGGTGCCCTCAGCCCGGGGCCCGACGAGGAAATTGTCATTTTCTGATATTCCTTCAATCGTGTACGAATGAATTTGCCACCTCGGCCGCGTATTGCGTCCGCTCCGTACAAATGAGCGGGCGCGGTCTCGCGTGTCGGCACCGATAGAACTATTTGCACGTGATTCAGTATTTACCTCATATAAACGTGGCGAGTTGTAAAAATTACAACTTGAGGGATTCAATTTTAACATTATATAATATTGTTACGTTGAGCGAGAAGTACTTGCTTTTATTGCTGAGTATGCAGAGAAAGGTGAAAGTCATTTAGCTCTTTTTAATTTCTGTGAGATATTAATTTGTGATTTCGTTCTGGTTTTAGTTCTATACGGCTTCCTGTAGGCGAAAAATATATTATACAGCGAAGATAATTGAAATAACAGTTTCACACAAAACAACATAGTCAATAAAAATATAATACACTACGATTAACAATGTGTAGGCATACCTTACTTTAGGGAATTTTGATAATAGAAAATTATAATTATTTCGGAATTACATTTTTCTTACGGCGCAATGTTGACGCTGCGGCGCACATCACGTGACTCGATTGTAGTCGCGTGGTATACGCGTTATTTATTCGTAATTGTTTGTCATTTTTACGATATCTCGCTCTCAGCTTTATAAATATGTGATTAAATAAACACTATAGTTTTAGTATACTCGTGTACCTATATTAAAACTTTATTTATTATTTTTCTTATATGTACTTTTAATTTTCAGACCTAGGATTCTTAATTAACAATTTAGTGAACAATATGACATGTTTTTAGCATTTTTAAAATATATACTGATATACCGATACAAAGATATGCCGATAAAAGAGCGAGACCTTTAAAATGTGCGACAGTCTTACATTACAATTTTTAATCGGGGAATGCATGCAAAGACAACTTAATACCCAGTCATCGTATTGGTAAGAACAGTTAAACGTTGTACCTTACGCAACATTCTAACACCCCTCAACGCTCATTGTACCACCTATTAATAAGACATAAATTTAAGGGGTAGTTTTAATCTTTCGCAACAGTTACATCTTTCATCGTAATGAAAGATTCAATACTGTTTATGTAAATGCCTTCGATAGCTGGTTTCCAGGTTTCTAATTAACAATAAGCACACGTATGATGCATGAACTACACTAACCTTTTTAATTTTGCTATCTTTCTGATTCCGACCGACCGAAGCGCGCACTGGTGGTTTATATGAAATGCTGGACTGGTCGAAGAACGGGATGTAATAAGAATGACGCCTCGATTACCGTCTTCTTAACTTCCGAAAAGGAGGCAATACTCACACACACACACATGTATATTGTTATCAAATAGGAATCCCAACCGAAGTAACAAAGCGCATAAACAAATACTCTTGGTAATACATTTTTAAACTATATGAACTTGGAAAGTGTACGTAAAAAATAATTGCAAACCTGTTTGTTACAATAATATTATCTTATTTTTAATACAAATTAAATGTTAGCGTGTTATTCCTCGAAGACATTTGGGATTCATTTCAATATAAAGTTAATTGCTTTTAAAAATGTAATAATAGATGTATTAATTATAAAAATGATGATGATGACACAAAATGTGATTGTGTGATTGAATATTTGAATATTTACTATTTCCGAGAGAAATTTGTAGAACTCCATAATCACAAATCTGAAAATAAAACACTTGTTTTTTTTATTCTTCTCGTTTAATTTACTTGAGACGCATTTCGCCTTGCAGACGCATTATCAATCTAACAATTTAACTCGACAACTTGTATTTATAACTATAATGGGGGACAGTTTTATTTGCATGATATAAAAAGGGACAAGATTATTCATTGTGATTCTGAAGATTTCCATACATTTTGAATGCTTCTAATTATTATAAGTAACCATTTAGTCTCAACACTACTGATACTTTAATATCATGGGTAAATTGAAAAAAATGACAGCTATATAATTTTACTATCTAAGAAGACATTTTTGGTATTCTGAATATTTGCATGATTCTAGAAAATAGTTATGTCCGACACGAATGATATTTTTAAAATTAATGCAGCCATAGCTGTCCCCTATTACAGTTACAAATACAAGTTGTTAAGTTAAATTATTAGATTGATAATGTGCTTACAAGGCGAAATGCGTTTCAAGTAAATCAAACGAGTAGAATAAGAAAACAAGTGTTTTATTTTCACATATGTGTTTACCTCTAATCGTAAAAGTTACCAAATATCGCAATCGCAATTTCCGGCAACAGCAATTTACTAGAGATTTTTCCTGTAACAAATTCCCACATGCAGACTCTATCTGTAAAGGCACCCGCATTGGTTAATCTTTTATGGTGCTTTTTAAAAAAATGCACTCAAAATAAATACGTCTGCTTTGGATATCTGTATAAACCCATTAGATTTGTAGTTAGATTAGTCATGTATCCATGGATATTTTACCATATTAATTAATGTTCCGTATTCTAAATTATTTATTTATTTCCCTCTCCAAGCACAAGAGCTGGTCTCTTTTTTGAAGAGGTAAGCGAAAGAAAAACCATGTAATTTAAAAAAAATGTAGAATAATTTATTCACGCTATAAAAAAATTGTAAAAAATGCAAATAAATAAAATTCAACATGTATCGATACCTATGGTATCTTCTTCAGGAAACAATGTATAGTGAAATTCAAAATACAAGCATAGATAAATACAAAACTATAAATAAGTTTGAACTAATATGAAAACAAATTTAAAAGTTAACTATTTGCAAAGAGGATTTGGTTATTTATAATATTTATCTTACTATTGATACCTTTTCTTATTTCTAAAATTTCAAATATATCTAACTGTAAGCCCCTAGGTGAACATATATATTTTATATGATTGTAAATTTGTATGAAGTAACAATTTGAGTTAGGTACTAATTTTATTGTTGTTTTTTTAAAAATAGATTAAGTTTTAAAAAATAGATAGAAAAAGAAATATATGTTTTTAGTTAGCATTGACATCCTGAAGAAGAAAATGGTATTTTTTGAAACCGGTAGATGTATTTGAACTCAATAAGTGGTTAACAAATAAAAATATGAATTTTAAACACAAAGTTAATTTTGCTAATTTCAAAAGTATATGTACTTCCATTACTTTTTTATTTATTTTAATATTAGAAAATATAATACATTTTTAGAATAATCAGTATATATTTATATTTATTTATTTTAACATTTATTTCTTCTCTATGAGAGTAAAACTCGTGTATAGAGAAGGAGTATATACGAGAATTTATGTTTCAGTTAGTCTGTGTACATATTTTTTTTACTTCAGATACAAATTTATAGTAGTTTGTAATTTTTCTAATTGTGATAAGAGAGATTGTTAAAAATTTTTATGCCTTGATAAATATAGTGATTTTGGGTTGCGGTACATTTCAGTTTAGAAATATCAATTTGGTCTCTAAATCTTGTAGATCGGAATTCACTTCTAAAATTTAATGGATTTTTATTTTTGAAAATTTGGATTATTGAATTTTTTTTGTATATGTTTATTATTTTAGATACTTTGAAATTTTAGTCTTTTTTTTTAGAATAATAATATTCATGAAGGAATGATGTATAATTCGTGATAGACGTCATCTAGTAGATTCTGCTAAAACATTTTACGCATTTGACCTGAAATGCTGAGAATTTGACCCGAAAAATAAACTCACATTTCTTTTTACGGTATTAATTCTCATTGTGATGATATTAAATTACTTATAATATCCTAGAATATGTTTTTAATGCAAATAAAGTTTGAATAATATAAATAAATATGCTCAAAATTATGATTTTTTTCTTTATTCATTTATTTCGTGTATTATGATATCGTGTGGCGCATAGGTATTAGTAATGAAACTGTGATCATAGTCACAGTTCTCAATCACTGATATTATCGAATATTAATCACAATCACTCCAGTGAGTCAAAAGTAGCAGGCTGAATTGTAAAATAAATAGGATTTTTACGAATGTTATGTAGGCTGTATTTCTATATTGTCGTACCTTTTTTAAGGTGCTTGTTTTATCTACCTTCGTGTGATTTTAATTGACTGATAATAATTTTAGAGATAAGCACGAAGGTCAGGTTAGAAGAATCAAAATGTACTCGGTGAGTAAATACTCAGGTTGATTTATTCTAAAGAACTGTTTTTGAAATAGTCACGTCCTTACATTGACAGACCTACGGCCTAATATTAATTTACAGGACGATATACTATACTTAAGAACATGTGTTCTTAGGTACGGCATAACGTGGAAATTTGGTCGCGAGTACATATCAATTCAGCATTCACGTGTTATTTTAGCCTTTCAAATGCATCACATAATATATATTCTGTACATGATGCACCATGTAGTAGTTAACTCGCAGGTAAATGCATCATGTATGAGTATGTATCTATAACAACAATGTTGCATATAAGCGTAGATGCCGGAAGATTTCAGGATACGGGTGGAGTTTAACGCTCACCGCAATCTGGATTTTGCTGGCACCTCTAAAATGTGGACTGTATTTTAATTCACTATTTCGTCTTAGGTTCCTTTAGACGACGACGAGTTCCGACACTATAGACGCGAAGTCTCAAATGTATAATATTGTAATTCTTTCGATTAACGTATACCGCACGCGTTCAAGGTCACCAATCGACCGATCGGTGGCGAGGCAGGGTGGAGACGGGAAGGCATAGTACATTATATTTGAATAAATATATATTTACACAAGTAAATATATGATATGTCCCAAACATCCAATATTGGAAATATGTTTGTCAAACGATTCCATACTTACTTACTTACTTACCGTAGCCCCTAATTAGTATTCTGTCTTTGGATATAGTTGGGTGGCGTGTTGGAAGGGTGACCATACTCGTCAGAACTTTTTATCTCAGTTTTAATGCATGCTTTATGAAGAGAGAGATAGAAGGCAGCAGAGACGTATATACAAATAGGTTATTTTGACTGCGTGATCTCATAAAGTAGTATGTCTGAAATACCAGAGACCTTGCAAAATAAAAAGACATCGTGCAGTTGAACATTTAAAAAAAATCCACTTAATAATAATAATAATAATGTGTTTATTCCAACATGATCAGGTTTTTTTTTATTCCGATTCACCATAAAGATAATACATATTATGTTATACATTAAAGGTTATGAAATAAATATAATGCTAATAAATAAAAAAAAAATATAAAAAAGTTAATAAAAAGTAAAAAGTTCACGCAAAATATAAATATTACATATGTAGCTATTCTGTAGGCGTTGCCATTCTCTGGTCAGGGAACCAGCTTTCCATGAGAGCGCCGCTTGCACCAGAGAGTTGGTGCTGAGTTCCAGCCGCAGAAGCGGAACGAATCCATGGATACGGCCTTCGGTAAACGTTGTAGACGCGCTGCAATAACGCGCCAATCCGAACAGTATTATATCTCGTTAAATTGATATTATTATAATTATTAATATCTCATTAAAAAAAGTGTCGTCATATTTACGGCATTAGCGAATTGATTCGTGAGTACGTACGCCAATGAGTTGACTATCAATTACTTTCCATGTAGTGTTAATTATTGGCGCAGACACGATATTGAAATATCAGTGACGCTATTATTTAGCTGTAATTAACTGAAATTCCTGTCCACAAATACACGCACATCCACGAATAAACAAGGACTTAATTACATAACTGATTAAAACCAAAAACACAGCAACACATTTTCACTTTATTACAAATAAATCAATCGCAGTGTTTCGTATTTCAATTACAAGTTTATTAATTAAAATTTATACTCATACCTAGTGAAATTTTATAATCTACATGTTTTTAATTAAGTATGGTTAACTTTTCACTATTACGGCAATTGGTAATTTACTAACTTGTTTGAGAAAATTTAAAAAAACGCTTTAGGTTTTAAAAAAATCCTTTTTCTTGTGGATGTCCATAAAGATATTAAATATTTCTGTACCCGTAACAATCTTATATTAATATAATATAATTGTTTGTGCACTTTTTTATTCCTTCGACTGGCATCCGTAGTTTTTGTGTTGTTGGTATGATTTGTTTATGTAGTGTGAACGTCGCCGCTTTCTGCGACTAGTAAAAGTCGCTGCGAAACCACGATCGGAGCGGTTAATAATTGCAGTCGATACATCGTCAGATAAGGACCTATTAATCGGCTCCGGCATTTAATTGGTCGGTTGAAATAATTCGTGGAGATCCAGTCGGTACATTTTTGGGGCATGCTGAAAATTTACTTAATGCTCACCGTCTTTCTTATAATAGTTATATTTATTTAAATATGGCAAATAACATTCAGTTTATTAGTTTTACATTAGTGTAAAGGTCCAATCTAAGTAATACCTAAAAAAAATGTGTATAACTTCTGATATAAATTAAAAAAGCACACGTAATGCTTATTTTTATAGCTGACCATATATTTTGCATTGTTGAAGAATTGGTAACTTTCCATTTTTTTTTCAAATATATATATACCGCTCGCCGCCGGGTCACTGCCTGGCCTAACTGCTGTAGGACAACGGTCAAATGGGATTATCTTTACTTGTTTAAAATAAACAATGTGAAGAAAAATCACACAAAAAAGACAGTAAAAAACCGTAAGATTCCCGGAAATTTATTCCCGAGATGTCTCGACACAGAATCCCTAATATAAACCGAACAACCCCTAAATAAGAGTATTCAAATAATAGTGGTTTTTGAATGGTAAAAAAAATATTACAAAAATCTCTCTCGCGATGGCTTTGCTGTTATACGTTTCTGTTCCGTGTATTTTCCACACGTTGAACTAACTCCATGCGTGGTCTGATGGATTCTGTTTGAGCGACAGCTCACGGTCGAGGGTTGAAGATAATTCGAGATAATTGGTTTTCTAGGCAACTCAACACCGCGGAAGAGGGTTGTTCTTATTATTAAAACCGATTACTCGATGGTAGTAATCACAAATAAAATAATCATTTCCTAAGAATAATGAAACTAGATAGGGTAGTCCGAGTAAAGTCAAAAAAAAGGAAAGTGAAAAGGAATGAACTTTGAAGTACAGGAAATTATTTATTTAATTCTTAACATAGTGCATACATAAGCACTCCTATATATCCTCTAATATAAAAAAAATTAAAGTATTTTCTTTTAGTAAAACTTATCTTTTATATATCTGGTCAGTTTGAATCTATTAAATTTATTCTCCCTTCTTACGTTTTCTGGCATTTAATTAAAAATCTTCATCGCACTATACATAATCGATTTCTAAGATTTGGTCTTCTTCCTAAATGGCAGTCTCAGTCTATCCCTTTCTCTTGTACGATGCTCGTACTCATGTTGATTTTCATCAATTTTTCGTATAAATTCCGCCGATATTTTCTTATGGTGGGTTTTATAAAAAAATACCATCATATTAAAATATATTTTCTTCTTAAAGGTTGTTTATATAAATGCTTATGATAGATAGTTGCCAGGTTTTCGATTGACAATAAGGACATATATGTGAACTGCACTAACCATTTTATTGTATTTACTTTCTTTCTGTTCCGATGTTGTTGTTCCTTTAGCTGGGTAGATTTCGAACAACTAAAGCGCGCACTGGTAGTATATCATATATGCTAATTATTTATAATAACCTTTGGACTTGTCGAAGAATGGGATGTTTTTTAACCGCCTGTCATTTACCGTCTTCTTGGCTCTCCAAAAAAGGCGGTAATACTCGCATACACACATGTAAATTACTATAAATCAGAAAACTCAGTGGTGTTAATCGAAGTAACAAGGCGCGTAAACAACACTGACAATTGTTACATATCTTCTTTATTAATATTTCTTATTATAAAAAACAAAATGCTACTGCAGTAGTTGATGTGAGAAATAATAACTGAATTGAATACTACTTTACAAGAATCTGTACCAATGAATCATCTGATCCTTCCCAGAAGTGAGGTACTTATGCTTGAGCAATCATCAGTAGATATTCTATTGTGTAATTATACCCTTCAATACTTTATCAATAATATATGCTGCATACACAACCCTTGTCTTCCCAATCTTTCTTTATTATCTTATATCATAGAGCATGAGCATAATAAGTTAGACAAGCTGCACATACAGAACAATTGACTCGAGTGTATAGCAAAATTACATTGTAGCCATATATTATATAAATAATGAAATAACACACTTCATTAGGAGAACACATTCTTATTGTGAAGTTGTAATTATTCAGAACATAGCTCTGTGATATTTTAAATATGAATTAAATATATTAATTAGAAAGATATACATATAAAATCAATTTTATCAAAAAATATTGTTGTTGCGACACCGGGATTTGAACCTGGATCTCTTTCCTAACCGGGGAAGGTGCATTATCCAACTATGCTACAGCGACAATATTTTTAGCGACAATTTTCGAACCTATATGTTACCTTTTTGATATTAATACATTTAATCGTTCCATTATTTTTACAGAATCTCAAATACCCGGTTAGGAATGAGATCCAGGTTCAAATCCCGGTGGCGCAACAACGATATTTTTCGATAAAATTGATTTTATATGTATATATTTCTAATATATTTAATTCATATTTAAAATAACACACTTTGTTTAAACCACTATTTATTGATAAATCAATATGTTTCGATATCTATGGTGTCTTCATCAGGAAACAATGTATACTAAAATTAAAAATGCTAGCATAGATAAAAAGAAAAATATGAAAGTATAAATAGTTGGTTACTAATTAGGAACTACTGTGAAAACAAAATTTAAAATTGACTATTTGCAAAATTGATTTGGTTTTTTATAATATTTAATTTGCTATTAACACTTTTTCTTATTTCAATAATTTAAAAATAATTTAATCACGCCAGGTCTACCATCATAATTAAACCTGTAATATTTCGGTAAATACATGCTAAATAAAATTCATATTTTAGATAATCTTAAAGAAAATATTAGCGCTTAGGAATGACTAGATAAAAACCAATTAAGAAAAGGGAATCATATAAAAACAATTATTTTTTCCATTCTAACTGTTGTAAAACTAATTCGTTGGTAAAAATATCATTTGAGATATGAAAGACAGAGATCACACACTATTTTCACAGTGAAAAGAACAACAAACATACAAATATAATTGTCTCTTTCCCACTAATTAAATGAAGAGAGATAAGAAGAAAGGACATATTGTATTTGACTTAATGAATGCTTTAAATTATGTTACTAATCATTTTGTCAAAATTGAATGCTCAGTATGTAGAGTAAATTCATGCCATTTAAACTAATAAAAACATTTTTTTTAACACGAGTTGACAGCATGGCTGCGTTCGGGTATTTTATATCATGATATGGTAAAGGTTAACTGTCAACCCCTAGTATTAATATTTATAATTTATAAACCCTTGTTAATATCATGAATTATATTAGTCAACTATTCCGAATTCGCCAAACATCTTCTGGAAACAAACCATTATTTTGATATTAACAAGTGTTTAGAAGTTATTCAGCATTCACTTATTCACGATTTTTTAAATTTATAGTCGCGTAATACAGTAATCATTATAAATCAAGTGTTTTCGTGTTTTGCTCACGATACGCTAATGTCGATATATGAAAACGAGTGACGTCACTCACTTCTGTATCGCCAGATACATCCTTGGAACGGTGCTCCTTGCTCACACTACATTTCTTGGATGTTATTTAAGTACTTTAAAAATAATTAATACGTATATGTTTGGGACATATATTTATGCTTGAACGAAGATAATGTACTGTGCTTTCCACCTCCCCTCCCTTCCTCACCAGCTACCGTGTCAGTCGATCGGCGACCCTGAACCGGTGCGGAACAAGTAAATTTCGCAGTATAACAAACGAGTGAGACGTGTGTCTAAGTGTCTGTCCTGTGCAATCTGAAGAATTCAAGACCCTGAACGGAGATAGTGTTACAAAACCTAAAGTTACAGTCCACCTTGGAGGTGCCAGAGGAACGGGATTATGGTGAGTGGAACTTCCTTCCGAATATCCTGTTTCTTCCGGCATCTATGCTTTTACGCAACAGTATATAAAGATAGGTATTCCTTTATAAGCTTCGGATAAGTTTAATTGAATTCTGTTTTGAATTGATGAAATAGAAAAATTCACTCACATACACCATTAATAACACTGAATAATTTCATTGAACGATATAATTATTTGATTTCTGTTATGAGAAAGATGGTGGGGTTGAGTTCGCTGCCGTAATAATAATAATAATAATGTGTTTATTCCAGCGTGATCAGGTTTTTATTTTTTAACCCGATTCGCCATACAGATAATACATATTATGTTATACATTAAAGGTTATGAAATAAATATAATGCTATGAAAAAGAAAACCAAGAAAAATATTAATAAATAAAAAAAAAATTAAAAAAGTTAATAAAAAGTACAAAGTTCACAAAATATAAATATTACATATATAACTACTTCAGTCACGGCCATTGTTGTATATGTAGCTATTCTGTAGGCGCTGCCATTCTCTGGTCAGGGAACGAGCTTTCCACGAGAGCGCGTAATACCGAGTGAATGGATTCAAATCACCAATGTGATCAATTTCACCATAACATTGGGAGTATTTACCAATATTTTCTGATAAAGTGATCTTGTTAATTTTTTCTGATAAAGTGATCGTGTTAATATTAACGGCAAAGTTTAGAAGTCGGCGTGATCTTCCATCATGTTTCTAACTAGTGACAGTTTGAAAACTTATGTTAGTAACTTCGTTAGTATTGATCTTATAGAAGAACTGAAAATATTCCTAGACCTAAATATTCCTAAATATACATAGACGAAGGTTTTTTTTTGGTTCTATGAAGTGCACGCCTCTACCATCTATGCAAGTATTATGGAAGTATTTTTACTGAGCTAATTAGAAGGCACGACCAAGTAACCCAGATAATGGAGGATGGTTATGTTAGAAGCAATCGGCGAGCTTTGTGTGTCAGGACAGAAGAGTGTGACGCTCTATCCTCTCTGCCTACCCCCGCGGAAAATCGGCGTGACGGTAAGTAAGTAAGTAAGTAAGTAATTAGAAGAGAGTGCAGAATGCAGTGTGTAGGTTGCATGCGCGAATGTGTTTTAAATAAGTGAATAAATTTCAAATATATCTTTCAACACGAGGGTCTACTTGGATCATCGCCAGGATCCATCGCTCCAGTTTAGTTGGGGCTCCATTCAAAACTAATTTATATATAAAAACAGCTAAGAACATAATCGTTTATCTGAAGATCATCGACCGCATCATCCGACCATTGGCGAATTCAGAATAGTTGTTGCTATTTTGACATCTCAAGAACTCCTTAATTCTAATATCACAATTAATACAAGTTCAGCCTACAGGGTCGCCCAAAAAAATAAAGAACATTTCGTAACTATATCATCATCAGCTTAAATAGTTTACTAATAATTTACTAACTTACCAATTTACCTATATTTCGACAATTTCCGGTCGCTATTTTCGATTATTAATTTTCCCATTGTTTATATTTGGTTTTTTCAAATTGCTGCAGAAGACCGTATTCTGAACAAAAATTGCAGATTAAAAAACGTTGGGGTGCTAGGAAAATGATTAAAGAGTTTCAAAACAAAGTCTGGAGTATAGCTAGATATTACAGCATAACTGGACATTACAGCAGGACGGAGCTCCATCTCACACAGCCAGATATACAATCAACTTTCTTCGTCGCGAGAATGTTAATTTCATCGAGCCAGGCACGTGGCCACCAATCAGCCCAGATTTAAGCCCAGTAGATCATGTAATATGGGGTGTTTTGATGATTTCTGATTAGTTAAATATTGTGCAAAAAAAATTATGAATTATAATTAATTATATCATGTTTTGAAATAACTCATGTGTCACGAGATGTTCTCACTTTTTTTGGGCCACCCTGTAAATATAATTTCAGTGTTTTCTGATTATTATATTTCCACAAAGAAGAAGTTGTATTATTGAAGAAGTAATGATAATATGTTTGCATGATAATGCAGCTGTCGGTAATATCGCTGGCTTGGCAATGGAGATTCACTCATTCTTGTGATGCTGCATCGTCCAGCCTGACATGGAATCATTAAATTTGACGAATGATATGATAACACAGCTATCGTGACCGAGCGCTGGAGCATAGCTTTGTGCTGACATTTGAACTAATATTGTTCGAATGTGAATTCTGGAATCTCTGCGTCCAGTTGATATTATCCAGGTCTTTTAAACATTATCAAGTTAAAATCTTTATTCATTTAACATTATGTGTTTGTCGTATAAATGGAATACTAACTGTTCCGAATTCGTTAACAAACTTTTGGCGCGTCTATTTGACACATTCCGCGTCCATATTTCCACCCATACATTTCCTCATGCTCGTCTTTTCAGTGTAATTTGTGACCTTGACGCCAACGGACGTCATCTGGATCAATATTATTTAGCAATGTATTTTATAATCTTGTGCTTTGATCACGAATTGTGTGTTATGTGTGTGTGTGTGTGCCGTGGGTGAACTTGTGACATCGCCGTCTTTATTTGGGACCGGAAATCGTCTTTTCTATGCCATTCTCTGTCTTCTTTTGTGCCATCTTGGTGCGATTTATTGCGTGATCCCGGCGGCGACTACGAGAATTAGGATTGGAGTCCTTTCGAATTCCAGTTCCCGAGATTACTGGTCCTTCGACTAGAAACCCTGTCCTCTCACTGACGTCATCCTGTATCACGTTTCCCTATTTCACTCCCCTACCCTGCGTTGATTCCGATTTACGACCGGAATTTTCGCAATCCATTCCGCGGGACGTGTGATTGCAAAATTCACTAATTATTTGCACCAACTGAGATTGAAGAGATCTTCAAACAGGATGAAATAGTAACATTTATTAAATCAAATCTGGTCACGTGAAAGTCAAAAAGAAGAGAATCATCCTCGGAACATAATCACTATATCGCCCAAGAATGTGATGGCTGGATCAGTAAAGAAACATGCAGAAAGAAAACAGGAATGTCTGGAGAATGTTTATACAGTTGATCTTGGGCTGAATGATCCAAAATGTCAAATTATAGATGATGATAAATAATTTTGTATCTCCTTTGATAAATTAAATATAGATTTAAAAGTTGACTGCGAGACCCGACATTTGGCTCTGCCAAAACATCACAAGCTCCACTAAAATGAACACTTTCCCTTTTTAGAACCTAACCCTGGCATTTTTTGTACAAGTCTGAGTCTTGTACAGAAACAAAAAGTGCACAAAAAGATAAATGCATTGGATATGTGGTGCCGGCGGCGAATGGCGCGACTTATCAACAGCTCACATATCATGGCTTCATAAAAAAACTTTTATCTTAAGTACTAAATAAATGTAATAATTAGAAAAATATACACACGGGAAAGGTGCATTAACCAACTATGCTACAGCAGACAGTAGTTTTGACGACAAATTTTTTAACACTTTTCAAAATAATACATCTATCGTTTCGGATTGGAAAGAGATCCAGATTCGAATCCCGGTAGCAACAATAATATTTTTCTATAAAACTGATTTGATATGTATTTCTTTCTAATATTTACATTTAATTAGTATTTAAAATATCACAGACCGTCTGTTCTGAATAATTACAACTTCACAATAAGAATGTGTTCTCCTTAATAACTTATATCTGTTACAAATACATTTAAGATTCACCGCAATACAAAGTTGATTGTTTTTAAAAATGGAATAATAGATGTATCATTTGAAAAGATTACAGAATACAAGTTCAAAATTTTTCAGATGGGAAGAGATCTAGATTCGAATCCTAGTAGCAACGAAGTATTTTTTCGATAAATATTTTTTTCTGACATTCTTTCTAGTTGATTAATTTAATTTATATTAAAATACCACAGAAATTTAATTTAATTTATATTAAAAATGCAACTGAAAAATCAAAATGTATTAATCCTTATAAAAAAAACTCTCGCTAAATACTGCTTTTAAGAGATCGGAACAGTGATCGTGAATACTGTTTTAATACTGATGGTAGAACGATTGAGCTACGCTTAAAATTCGCCCCATTTTGAGATTAAATGTAATAGAATTTACACAGGTACGTTTTATGTATATTATTGTAAGAATCGTCTTACACCCCCCGAAGCATAAAGAGCTTAATTTCAGTTTCACCGCGGCTTTGAGCCCACCTGTCTGGGCCCGAGCCCCGCCGCTGGATATATGTACGAGATTTATGGAGCTTTGCATTTCCTGTAATGGAGATCATATAAATCCTGGGGGTGTTACGTCACAATCGTCGCAGGGACCCATTGTGACGTCATAATTTACGGATATTTGAACGCAGATGTGTCAAAGAAAATTATCGTTCTGATGAGTCGCACAAATGTCGTATAATATAAAGGGCTCGGTGTTTCATTTCAATTCCGCTTTTATGTTGAAATAAATTACGGCCAGGAGCTGTTTGAATGTCGTGGACGTAAGACGTGAACGAAGAGGAATCTGGAGGTCCATCCATCTCACCCAGAAACGAGTGCGCAAAGAGCCGCGCAATGAGGGTGGGTGGACCCGCCCCTTACCCAGGACCGTTTATAAACAAAAGCTTCTATATGGTTCTTCTCATTACTGGTTGGCATTTTTTTAATGCTAATAGGCAGCTGTGTAATTCCGTCTGTCACTTAAGTGACAAAACGGAGCCGCGCAGCCGCTATCACGAGCACTCTCATTGTCCCCGACGTTTCCATTTATTCAGAAATGTAAAAGATACATTTAAGGATATCATCACATAAAACATAAAATAAATTAAATATATTAATTAGAAAAATATACATATAAAATCAATTTTATCGAAAAATATTGTTGTTGCGCCACCGGGATTCGAACCTGGATCGCTTTCCTAACCGGGAAAGGTGCATTATCCAACTATGCTACAGCGACAATATTTTTAGCGACAATTTTCGAACCTATATGTTACCTCTCTGATATTAATACATTTAATCGTTTCATTATTTGACAGAGCAGATTATATGTGTATCTTTCTAATTAATATATTTAATTCATCTTTAAAATATCACAGACCGTCTGTTCTGAATAATTACAACTTCACAATAAGAATGTGTTCTCCTAAAACATAAAATATAATAGAAAAAAAAATCAAAATCAGTTAAATAAAATAAAATAAAAATGCGAATAAAAATTTCAGAACCATAACATGGAGATAACGTGGTAAATGGAGCTGTAGTCGGGGGTTCGAGGGAAAAATATAAAAAACTCGCCCCCAAAAATGGGAACAAAACAAAACAAAATAATTATGATCTGACTTGTCATCAGAGCACCACCGCTGGCCATTCGTCCTCAATGCAGGAGAAACAGACAAAGAAAGTACTTAATATTACTAGTTATCCTTAAGTAATTCCCACCTAGAAGCCCAATCTCTCACAAAGGTCCTGAATAATTCCAGATTCCTTTTGCAACTGAGGAGATCGGAGTTCCGGAAGGACATCCGATCCACTCCCACCAAACCTTCTTTCGTATCGTCTCTTGAAGCGTACTAAGGATCAGGTTTGAGTTCCAAATCATAAAGTTTACTCTTAAGCTCACCATGTCCCGAAATGAGCTGAACCGAATAATGGTCAAACGCTGGAGGATCCCACCGGCCTTTCTCTCGGACGGTAACTGTGGGAAGGAAAGAAAAGGTCCATCTCCCCAGAGGAGCTGCCTCCCATCTATCTTGCTACCTGACTCACGTAAAGAGCCGCGCACATCCTTGCGCGGGTTTGCGCTTGGTGCCTACCCCATTCTCTTTCTGGCTCATACATATGTAGGGGACATGATTTAAAATTCACCGCCGTCTCAGCCGGCATCGTTGCTAGCAACATGGTGCTGCCGGCTGCCGCTACAGGTCTAGTCCGATCCCTCACCGACGATCTCTCGTTCGTTCCACCGTTCGTCCCGGCACAAACGCGCCGAGCTAGACCATCGACACGCTTCACTTTCAAAGTTCATGTTCAACTTATGCATCTCTTCATTTCTTCGTTCTATCCGTAATTCTGTACTCTTTGTTTTATCATACTGTCACAACTATACATTATACTTCAGAGAAATAGTATGATGTGCCGTAATCTTTTTACTAAAAATCAAAGTAAATAATGTACGTATTCTTGCGAATTAACAAAAGGCCTGTTCGGACCAAATACAAGCATCCACTGAATACGTGATCTTCTCGTCGGTTCGACTACCTGCTGGTGTGTCAGTGGTTATCAATATTTTACCTTCATTGAATTATAATTGATTTTTTAACTATTAGTATATTTTATTTTTTACACGAACAGAATGAAAATAATTTTAACAAAATATTTATAGAAGTAAAATATAAATAAAATATTATTTAAATGTCGGGCTTACATCTCCACCACTACCCGCTTCTAAACTGTTTAGAAGTCGCTTTTTGTCATTTAAATATTTTTCAACCATAATGTATTTATAAACAACATTTATAATTATAGTTTAACAGCAACAACGATATTGTAAAACGCACTCTATTGTCTCCAGGTAGGGTAATAAAACTTCATATTTCAATGATGACCCTTTCTGGGGAAATACGTATATTACCGTCATACGAAAATAAGTCAAATCAAAATAAATATGTGTTCAAAAATTAGACTGGATCAGAATACACAGATACCTGGAAACCTCTGTATACCTTCTCCACGGAAAGTTGGAATGGAGAATAGTAAAGGCATTTAAAAAAATGCTCTATAGGTTGAAAATATGTGATTTAGTGTGAGCGTTGAGAGGTAATCCCATAAAAGCGACCGTCAGGTCCAATTTTGTGCGTTTTTTTTTTACATTTTTATTAATAATTCATTTGAATCTGGTCCAATAATATTCATTTGTATCTCAAATTATTTGTAAATATTTAATCAAAGATTAGCTAGAAGGAAAATAGCATTCAACGAATATTTGTGGTGTAATTCATATTATTACAAACATCCGGGTCAAATCTGACCCACCACCGCAGAGTGTGTGTTAAATGTGAAAGCATTTTGAGACACAGATTATTCACATCTAATAATAATAAAAATAATTATAGTTCTATGTAACGAGCTGTAATTTTTGTTACAAGAGATAGATGCTGCATCCAAGACCGCCACAGAGTTTGTAGTATTATATAGATTTTTAGTCTCGCTCAGCCCTATCACGACCTAAAACAAAAAATAATAATTATGAAACATTATTTACACAGTGATGATGGAGTGAGGGGAGCAGCCAAATGGTTTTATGTCTTCCTGTTCCCATCTACCTTCTTAGAATTACCCAGCGGGTCACCCATGTCCTGATAAAAATCATAAAAAATTCGAAGTTTCTATCATTGCGTAGTAAGTCGTTGTTCCTTAGAGGGCGATTACCCGTTATAACTTGTAAATTATTCATAGACTTACGTACGTTATGCATTTGGTACACCTTCACCGGTCTCTGAACTGAGCTGTTTCCTGCCAATTGCTGACGTCAAGAATGGTCCAATTATTTTTGGTCTTCCTTCAGCATCCGTTTCGGTGGTTGTGCGTCATTCATATGTTCTACATGACCTAGCCATTGAAGCCTCGCAAATTTTATAAATTTTGTATCTTTAGACTCATCGCATAGGTCTTAAAGTTATTGGTGTTAGTGAGATTGTGTTCCTAAAACCGAGATAGATCCCACTAACCTTTCGACACATACTTGGTTCTACCTACTTGTCCACCAATGCGGGAGTCAGTGTTATATTGGTCGCCGTCCTGTAAGCATTACAACCTGTACCTTTTTCATCTACCGATATCGCAAGATACTTTGCAAAGTGGCCGACGGTACATTCTACAACTATTTCGAGCATCTTAAAAGTGACTCCTCCAAGCATCCGTCGAGGGATCCTTCAATTAGTGGTAGTTTTCAAAGTACTGTGTCATCACGTTTCTCCCTCCATATTTTATTTTATACAGTCCACTATGATAATCCCTAACAATTGATTATATCAAAGTTTTATACAGAATTACTTTTATATTTCCGGATATCATGTTACATCTTTAATAGATCAGGGTATCTATAACGTATAATATTACCATAAAACCAAGGTAATAAATATTGGCAGAATAGATAAAAAGAAAAAATGATAATAAATAATGGAAAAGTAAGGCCTTAGAACGGAGACTTTGCACTGGTAGAAGAAGTTTTTGCCATCTTCGAGCTCGATAGAGCGTTAATATTAGAAGAGTGGTTGATTTTTTCTGCCCAGGAGACTAAGTGGGGTTCACTTATATAGCCATCCTAGCAATGGCGATCAGCAAATTTGGGGAGAGAGAATGACGAAAATTACAGAACACCTTCAAAATAGAAAAGACTAGGCAGTGGTTTCCATACAGCAGTAACTCGTGACGCGATCATTCTGGTTTTGTTAGAACAGCACGTGTGCACTCGAATAGTCTATTTTTAGACTGTACTTCTTGTGTACGCGCGATTTTAACGGTATTGTCTGAAGAAATTTATAAGTTATTTAAAAGTGGTTATTATTTTTTATAAATTCTTGATTATTTATATCGTAGTGGTGGCATGTTGTACAAGGAATAGATGTTTCTTTTACGAAGATTTAGTAATTTAGGATTAAAAAATTTAAAAGAAACACCTGCAGCCGAACATACGACAAATTTTCACACTACGTCCGCCATACCGGAGTAATTAACACGTAGGCAGAAAATTTGCATGTATAAGACGTGTGTAAATATTTTATAAGCAGAAATATAAATCTATCTTATTGGTGAAAATATTATTCAGTATTTATTATGTATGTAATAGACCCGTGCGTCTAGCAGTGGAGAGACGCAGAAAATTTGTTTGTTTTTTTATAAGTATATATTTATTTAATTTTAAATTTCATACGCAGATTATCAACAGGTCTTTAATGACCCCAATAGATAGCCTTAGTATGTGATTAAATAAAATTAGAGGTATACGAGATGTCGTCAAAGATTTTTATTTTTGCCAAGGTGACAACACTATACACTTCTATTTTAGTTTGGCATCTATCTTATGAGTCGTCTATCGCAATTGAGTGGGTACATATTTTTCAAAAAATTAATTGATGGAAAATCGCATATTACAAACGCGAAAGTTTTAAATTTTTTTTTTTAATTAAGCCTGTATCGTGAAGATCGCATCCATGTTAGTATTAATCTATGAGAGCTGTTATACGTAATGATCGTCTTGTAATTAATTTTTTTTTGGCGTGGCCCCTCACAATAAACGATAAATGTCACCGCCACACCGGCATCGTTGAACGCGTCAATAAAATAATTTTCCTGGAAGCGTCGAGAAGCGCGCGGCAGCATCAATCATTCGCACAACAACACAATACTCTCCCATCCCATTCTTGCCCCCTCATTTGAAACAGACATCGCGCCGAAGACACCGGATTAAATGACGGATATCGGAAAATTTTCACCTGTCAAATGTTAATAATTGTTCGGCGGCCATCACTGCTGGCGTTCCGATGAACGGAAATGGCGCGAACTGCTTTATCGACCGAAAAAATCCCGCGTTAACTTCGTCGGCAAATGGCGCCGCGGCTGCTGATACCGGGAGAATAAATTGGTTTTCCCTGTAGAGAATTTTACCGGTAGCCGAGCGCCCTCCATTTTCTATTAAGTCGCTTCAGTACGGCGGACATAATAAGAGAAGGGTTATTATATAGATCAAAATGCCTATTTATCATCAAATTAAACCGATTAATAAAGCGTTAGAGTCGTGGGCGATGTACATCAATAATGAATATCTTATTATTTTTTACTACATGGGCTACTATAATTTATGTTTTAAAATTACATTGCGGAACGGGCGTTCGTGCTGGATAGTGAAGTGTGTCTAGGTCGGCCGGGTGATATCAATGTACTGGTGAATACTTCTGTTCGTCATCCTGTCATACTACACGAGATAAAGATACTTTGGTAGACGCCTCCAAAATCGCCCCACATGTGCGCGCGTATTTTAATTTTTTACTGCTATATAATAATAATTTTGTGTGTGTATCATATGTGTCATTATAAGAGGCCGTCTTTGGAGGAACGGCTCTCTTCCATCACAGCTTCACCTGAATAACTAATCCATCTCTGAAGTGTATATTTTATAATTATTGTAATAAACTTAATATTGATACCCGGACATACTGAATTTAATATTACATGGAATTGCAACCCAAGTAATTAGACAGTAAGCAGAGAATAGAATCCCAAGGGAATCTGGTGATACTTCAAAAGTCATCACAAATATCATCTACATACAAATATGTAAAAGACTACCTCAGCACGGACACAACCCAGTGAGGCTAGTATTATGAGTACGATTGAGTGAAATAATGTATCGTTTAATCAATGATCGTGACCACGTGGGAGCTGCCGTGGGGACCACAGCAAAACTACCCGCAGGCAATCGACTATCGCAGATTGCTTTCTCGAAAGATTTTTTGTGTATCGGATTATATGCTTGTTTGCGTCTTGATATATAGAATTGCTTTTCTATTAAAGCATTCTGCATCGCCCTTCCTGGAATTGTACAAACAGTATTCTTACGTATCAGCTTTGAACATTTTTGAAATAACTGTGATCGTCTTTACATAAATGATTATTGAATACACGTAAATGTTACGAACAAATGTAAACATTTATCCGTCATATTACGTAGCATTTGACAGTGCGATCATAGATAAGAAAATAAAGTGGGACGTGAGATGATAGATGCTCAATATACTTGCCAGTCGTAAAACATCGTACGATTTCGCTAATGTATGTTTTTTCTTAATCGTAATAAAAACAATGTACACGTCATTTCAAATTGAATATATATTTACGTACTATTGTGGAATATATAAAAGTGAATACATTTGAGTAATCTTAACCTAGACATATTAACCTTTCCTCTCCGATAATATAAACTGAGTTGACATTGCCTCTAATTATGTGAATATCTCTGTAAATATACTAAATACAGAGTTCACATTTTAGGTATATAAATATTTTACATAGGCAACAATAAAATATGTTTTCTCGATGAACCTGAAGTGAATTCGTCAATAGGGGTATGTGTACGTGTAAAGAGGTGAGCACTTTAGTAGCAGAACGTGCACTGGCCGAGTTAGACGTGTATTATACGTCCTTGTGCTGTTGTCCGTGATGATCTATATTTTTTTTACATTCTTAGCACTTTCACATAATATTCACTTATATGTATGTCAACTAGTATTTTAATGATTAATATAAATAATCAATGTAAAATATTCTTATTTATCCGACTTAAAAATCATAAAAATCTACATGTACACTGAGTTTACAGCACCGGAACGCGCGTTTTTATTTTAACACCGTAAGGGAAAGGTTATAAACATGTTTTTTCTTACTGGCAATGACACTTACATGTACCTACCATGTAAAAGTCATAGATAAAAGATGAGTAATAATAATATTATTATGGAAAACAATTTGTGTTTTATTGGTTTATTCTTTCATCTGAGTAGAATAAATCTTAATCTTAAAATTGAGTTTTGATTCTGGTTTCACGAAACAAAAAAAAAAAATTAATCAGGTTTTTGTACAATTCTGTGAATGCTTCCAATAAATGTGACCCTTGTTATACAGTCTGATTCGAACCGTTAAGGCTTGTTTTCCACAACCCTGACGATACTCAGATATCCATCTCAGATTTGAGATACAAGTGAATATATTTGGATCAGATTCAAATGAGTTATTGATAAACATGTGAAAAAACTTACAAAAACTAACTTAAGGCGGTCGCTATTATGGGATTACTTCTCACCGCTCACGCTAAATCATATATTGTCAACCTTTAGAGTATTTTTTTAAATACCTTTATTACTCTCCTTTCCAACGTTCCACGGAGAAGGTACACAAAGGATTCCAGGTATTTGTATATTGTAATCCAGTCCAATTATTGAACACATATTTATTTTGATTTGACTTATTTTCGTCTGGCGGTAATACACGCATTTCTCCAGAAAGGGTCATCATTAAAATATGAAGTTTTATTTATATGAAGGTAAAGTATTTATAACTACTGACACACCGGCAGGTAGTCGTGCCGACGAGAAGATCACGTATTCAGTGGATGTTTGTGTTTGGTCCGATTAGGCCGTTTATACGTACGTACATTAATCGTAATATTTTTTTATAAAAACTTAGCACATCTTACAGATCCTTTAAAGGTTTGATGAGATATCGGTAGTAAAAATAAAAGTCCAACGTCGAGGCAGTTAACCATTTATTTTTACTTTTACAACCGTACAACAATATAGTATGCACAATCTGATATTTTACCTGGAAAACCGAAGAGCATTGAAAAATATTTCAACTACGCGTCCAGCGTCTTTTAACGCCTCCCGGCTCCCCTCATTCAGCCTTGCTGTCAGCAAGAGGTCACACTCACATACATACAACTTTTAAAGATTCAAATATCTCACAGCTTTAGTACTAGTTACAAGTATATACCTGGTAGCGTGACATAAATACTTACAGGGTAAAAATAAATTGGTACAGGGTGAATATTATATTCCAGGCCGATTTTGTTTAGCCGCCATTTTGGTTAGGCAAATATTTGTTAGTTTGCATTATTAGGTCGTAGAAAATAATTAATTACAATTAATTATGAAGCATCTTAATAATGTATTAAAGTCATTAAACATTTTATCTAAATAATAATGGGTGCTGTAACCATTAAATGGTTATCGCTATCGTCAAATGTTGAAAAACTTCTTGATACCTGAATTGGGTCAATTGAGCCTTCTACACATGTGGTTTCAACAGGACGATGCCATCTTACACATAGCCCGAGCTACGCTTGAAATTTTGCGAGAAATGATTTCCGGCCTCATAATGTCAAAAAGTAGTGATATCGACTGGCCTCCTCGATCACCTAATTTGACGGCTTCCGACTATTTTCAGTGAGGGTACTTGTAAGGAAAGATCCAGAAAAATATTCTAAGTTAAATTGCTGAAATAACACGCGAAAAATATGTTATAAAATATGTATGCATTTGTGCCGTTGTAAAATATGGAATGCAGGAGCACGAATTCTATGAAAATGAATTCCATACATGATAATAATAAACCAAATAAAAATCAAATTTAAAAATTGTTTTTTATTACGTTCTTATTCAAAAACAACGTCAGCGTGGAACATAATATTTACCCTATGTATCAAATTTAATAACAACAAAATAATTTTTTCACCAACCACATTAAATAAACAAAAAATATAATTATTCTAGGTCCCGACGAGATTCGAACTCATGATCTCCTGTTTACTAGACAGGCGCTTTAACCAACTAAGCCACGGGACCGATGTTTCCACATTCAATAAAGGAAGCTCCAACTCACGAAATATGAATTTTTATATCGTGGTTCTTCTACGACTCTTTGTTGCAGTTTTCAATAATATCGACACCGGTTCCGTGGCTTAGTTGGTTAAAGCACCTGTCTTGTAAACAGGAGATCATGAGTTCGAATCTCATCGGAACCTTAGGATTTTGAAAATGTTTTTTTAGTGGATTAAACAATATAAAATAATATTTACGCACATTGTTGAACAAGCCAAATATTTTTAATTATAATTTTTCATGTGGTATGTTTCATATATTATGGTAAAGTCTGCGATTATCGCATAAAATAACACTTATTTTTTTAAATAAATTAAGGTTATAATAATCATTAATTTCCCGATATTATTAACAAGTTAATTCTAATATTATAACATTTATTTTATATATTATTAGGATCCAAAATAATTGTAAAAATGAATTTATGCTTCAGCCGTATAAAAAAAAATATTTTCAAATACAGCAGCATGCATACTATAAATTGGACACATTTAATTTTTGCGTATAGCATCTTTTTTACGCAAAATACATACATTGCCTTTATATCCCTGAAATAATCCTTCAAACTATTTGAATGGGAGACGTAAACCTATCAGGTTAGACTCTTCTTTAGCCCCAGAAAGAGTTGTATCAACCATTCTCAGAAGAGAAAATTATTTGATTATTTTTTGTAAGAAGAAATAGTGAATCAGGAATATTATTTTCAAAACATTCTGAAAAGAATATCAATAAATTCGTAGCCTCGAGGCGTAATTCTTACAAAAATCATTCACTCGCTATTATTAACCCTTACCATGCCATGCTAAAAATACCCCAAGCAGCCATGCTGTCAACTCGTGTTACTGCAAGAAATTTAAGTTTTGTAATTTTAAGTTTATTTTTATTTAGGGATTATGACAGTGTAGACATATTGTAATAAACATAACAACTATTTAACATGTGATACTAATAATGAAAATCCACAAAAATATTTCGATACATAAGTATGTTTAGATGCAGAAAATTAATGAAAAGAAGAAAAAAAAGAGGGAGAAGGGTGGGGTTGCAACTATTGTTGCGGTAAAGGGAGAGCAACATGTGTTTTTATAGGTAGGGTGAATGGCCAAAATTGAGATTGTGGTGGTTCATAAAAATAACCCTTTGAGCGTAGTAAGGCTAATGTTAATTTCTGTGAATTTCTCATTATGGTATTTGCATGACAAGTGAATAAATGAATTTTGTATGTAAGATGTTCTACTTCTGGGAATATGGAAGAGTACGGATTACATTACTACGAATAGATACACTAGTCATTTCTAAGCACAAATGATTTTTTTAGGACTAGGTAAAAGGTACGTTTTACATCGTACATATTTATAGAAATACGATTGACTCGGAAGACCTATGTTACTGCGTGGCTAGGGAAGGGTTAAGCGTAGATAAAATTGAATTAAAAAAAGAGATGAAGCTCACAATGAGATTAGGGAGGAAAGTAGTGTAAAGTCCTTGAGAAACTCTTACGTCACAATTATAATCTTTATTTCACGAATAATACAGTTAAGGTACAAGGTATAGGGTGTTTAGCGGAAAAAATTCAAGACTAAATTGTAATTGCTGGTATACCATCAGGGTGAGGTAAGTAGAAGGGGTATTGTTCAACGCGCGTTACTTGCGGATTTGCCAGTCGTAATGAGTCACTGGTCGGGAGCGCACCGCGTGTTTGCGATTGAGCAATATTTTAAGTGCGGTGATTCATAGGTTCGTGCGCGTCGCGCTTTTTGTATTCACTTTAATTTTCGACGAGTAAGTGATGGGCCGAGCACGCAACTTATCTGGTGTTGGGTTCAAAAGTTCAGACAAGAAGGGACACTGGTTAACCAAACTCTTCCGGGACCATTCATGTCAGCAGTGACGCCAGAACGTGTGGCTCATGTTTGACGTGAAATTATGCGCAATTCGCGTAAATCGATAAGGAAGAAGAAGGAAGGCTTACTGGAATAAAATATTAACAATGCACGTTATTTTGAAAAATAAACTATAGTTTCACGCATACAAACTACAAATTGTACAGTTTCTCAACTAAAATGACTATTCTTTACGTGAAACGTTAGCGGGAACGATGCTGGAATATTTTGGAACAGCACGAACGCTTGGAAACATATTATTTACTGACAAAGCACATTTTCATATCGATAGCTATGTTAATAAACATAAAATGAGATACTTGTGTCCTAACAATCCAAGGTAATGCCATCAAAAACGTTTGCATTGTCTATAAACGACAGAGTGGTGTGTAATTTCTGCTGCCCAAGGGATAATTGGCCCTTATTTTTTTAACCAGCGGGAGACAGTCACTGCTGACGTGTATTGCTGAATGATCGACGAGTTTTTGGTATCACAACTGCAGCTGTTTCCAGGATTTAACAAAAAACATAATTTCAGCAAGACGGAGCGTGGGCACTCTTCACACAGCTAGAGTTTCAATAGAGAAGCTGAGTGGAATTTTTCACAATAAATTAATCAGCAAGTACGGAGACTCAGCCTGGGCACCTCGGTCGCCGGACCTTACACCGTGCGACTTTTTTTTGTGGGAATACCGTAAGTTGAGAATTTATAGTAACAATCCTCGAATAATTCAGGCCCTACAAGAAAATATTCGCCGTGAATCCACTGTACCAATGCTTTGCTCTCGCGTGTTCGAAAATTTAAGAGTCCGATTGCAAGAGTGTCTTGAGAAAAATGGACGGCATTTAGAATGTATTGTTTATAAAACGTAAATTTCGCATCATTAAACTCCATTTTGTATAAATAATATATGAGAATAACATTATAGTTTTTTATTTTTATTTAATATTATTAAACCAGTCTCGGAACCAAACGGTAACGTAAAAGAGACCACGCCTCACCTTTTTATTCTCACTCTCACAGACACACATATACATCTCACCCTGGTGGTGCGGGCGCCCTGATACACACACACATATATTCGATCTTACGGACATCACCGTAATCATATTTTTGTTGTATGATATAGGTATCTAATTCCTATAAAATAATAACAAATTAATTACTATATAAAATTCTGAGTCTTGCGTTAAACCAACTGGTATTATTTAAATAGCGCACTGGCCCAGTTGGCCTATGGGGGTAAATATAGTGCTACAGAGTGTTAATTAATTTTAATAACTAATTTAATTGAAGTATCTTCTACGAGATAAGAAATTCCGAAACATTTCTGGAGGCTGTAATTTGCTTTTCATTTAAAGATAAAGTAAAGAAATGTGCCTGGAGGCGCCACTTCTGACGTACGTGTTGAGGGACCAAAGTGCTGATGCGGGACGTGCCAAGGGTGGAGCGAGCCGGATTTCCATATCCATAATTTTTGAGGGCCACTCACATACGTCAGTTACATTATACTATTATATTACTTTATGAACTTAAACTTTAGTCGTAAATATTTTATATGATCGCTGTCTCAATTTGTGTTCAAACACATTTTTATTTCAGTCGTAAAAATATGGTTCATTTTATGTTATAACTGATATCGATTTAAACAAATAATAGAGACAAAGCTATTTTTAAATTATATTTAAGGTAAATATATATTATGAAAGTATGGGTAATTACAGGGATACGACCTGTGTTCGGCTGGCTTAAGTGATCACTTTACACAAATATAACGTTAACCATTCTCACCCATTAATCCATATCTATCAAAATTTTAGAAATTGTATATAATATACTGGTCAAAATAAGAAAAATTAACAATTGATTTTTCAGGCGTATGTGTAATAATTACATTTTATATTGCTTTAAATAATATCAAAAGATAATTTGATTCTCATTGTGATATCTATGTTGTTTCAGGGAAATGAATATCAAATTTAGTCTATATATAGCGATAGTGTAGTTGTACTCGAAGTGTTTCCACATATTAACATATATACAACTTCCGAAAATTTGATATATATGGAGATTGATTAATGCGTGAAAATGGTGAACGTTATATTTGTATAAAGTGATCACTTAAGCCAGCCGAAGATAGATCATAGGCCCTGTAATTAACCATACTTTCGTATCTTTCCTTTAAATATAGTAAAATATAACTTTGTCTGTATGTAACAGTGTCTCTGTAAGTGAGAATCTAGTAATTGTGTGTTCTTGGACACAGTATTGCTGATATTGATTTATTTTGTAATGTGCAACACTGAAAGAAAACAACACCTATGGTTAAATCATTATTTGGGGATTGACGAATTGGTTGAGATTGTGTTATATCAAAATGTGGATCAGAAGTTGTTTAGTGTCCCCAAATTACACCAATGCTAATAATACGGAGTGTATCTAAATGTGACTTGTGTGAGGTTGGACAATAAATACTACTCACAGTTGATAGACGCTTATTGCTAGTTTATGCACAATTTTTTTTTTCTTCAACGCCCTTACTGGCTAATAGTACAATATTATTTTATTCAAAATATAACAGTACATTTTAAATTGACATTTCAATATAACAGTTTATATATAACATAAAAAAATAAAAAATAAAAACTAAGTATAATTTACATACAAATATTACTTCAGCTTAAGTATGCTCCTGCAACGAAAAATGTCAACGAAACTCAACTTGTTACCAAACCGATGCATCCGCGATATTGGCGAGTTAACAGCATAATTATTTATATGTGTACCTACAAAGAACACGTCATGTTGTCTCGTTTGAGTTGGTACTTTATACGAAACCATTTGTATCAACTCGGGGCCGTCCAACATGCTATTAATCATTTTATATAGATATAATATATCGCTCACATCCCATCTCCAGGCAAATTTTTTCAAATGAAGAAGACTCATTAAATAATCGTAATTTATATTTTCTATCGAAATATGTCATTTAAAATGAATTAATCTTAGAAATTTGTATTGAACTCTTTCAATTTATAATATGTGAGCTATGAGCTCTGAGACTACAGAGTGGAGTTAAATTCAGTACTTCTTACAATAGATGTATGTAAAATAGTTAGAGAGCGGAGCGAGTAAATGTTTTTGGCTATCCTTAACACAAATATTAAGGATTTCATTGCAGGAAGTTAAATATAAGCGTAAATCGTGAAAACATAAAGCGTCAGCTGGAGAACTGACCGGGAAGTCGGCGGCTGGCCGCATGTACCATTAATATCAATATCTGGTCGGTACCGGAGAGATTATGTGGTTGACAAGAGTTCCATTTTACATAGGTATTATCAAAGTGCTACGTATAGTCACAGTGGACTGTGTAAAATAATAATGGAGGAAGAAGCAAATGACACAATACTAAATGATACAAAAATTATACTAAAGAAATCATTCACCAACTGAAGCCCCACCTCTCTCTCCACAATACGTTATGTAAGCTCTCGACGATGCTAAAAGTTGATCACTTTTAAGACAATCAAATTGAAGAAAGGTACTATCGACCACTTTGCATAGATTTCTCGAGCTAGATAGGTGAATCGGCACGTAATCGAAAAAAAACAGCTTTAGTTGTTTTCAGTAAAGCGATCAAATTAACACTTAAGTGCGCCGAGCTGGTTGGCGAGCAAGTAGGTAACCGAGCATGTGTCTGGAATAAGTTATAAGAATTAAGAACTTTCTCTAATACAAAGTGGGTTCAGGTTGTAGAGGCGATAGACCTCCGCACCCTTATTAGGAATGTGATTGTGTTCGATTCTAACCGTGATTGGTACCTGATACACTTGAGAGTAAGCCTCCAATAGTAAAAATCTTAGTAACCTATATCGTCACAATAATAGTTACATAAAGGTTTACCATCACTAGATAGAATACAAAAATCTTCATTAATATTAAAAGTAATTATCTAATTTACCAATAAAACTTTATATTTGCAAATCGACCCCTTAAAAGGTCCCAACTAACATTTTGGGCTAATTTGAGTAATTGCGTGAAAAGGGCTTCAAATTCCATTATTCTTTATTTCTCCCATACGCACTAACTCTATTTAACGGATATTAAAGGAAATAGCAAGAGCTCAATGTTTCAACTGCATCAGTTATTTATTTCAATTTATGGATCATTATTATTAATTTAAAATGTTTTTTTAATGTTTAATTTTTTTCATCTCTTTTCAAACTGATCATATTTGCATACTCAAAACAAAATATATGACATATGTTGACATTCAATCAACACTTTTGATCTCATCATCTCAAAACAGTGTCATTGTCAGATGGAACCTTGTTATTCTGAGGAGTTGAAATGATTGCGACCAGTGAAGATAAAAGAACAGAACTTATCCATAAGATTGAAGAAGACGCAATGAGAGACTGACTTAGAACATAGGACATCATATTTTTGATCGAACTCTCGCTATATTTTTTTATAATATCTTACATCATTATTTTAATAGCTCTGTTTATTTTCTGTTATCCCATGTTATTGCGAAAATTATTAAAAAAACATATTAAACGTTTTTAAAAATAATCAACGTATATTTGTAGCTCAAATCTCACTCTTACATAATATTATATTTTAAATATGAATTAAATGTATTAATTAGAAAGATATACATATAACATCAATTTAATCAAAAAATATTGTTGTTGCGCCACCGCACCAGTACCTTAATATACCTACCCTTTTCTGGTGGGACAGATTGCATTTCGAAGCGGACCTGTCAACACGCATTTTAATCCGGACCACAAAAAAGCGGTTTTCTACTGCATCCTGAAGTGCAGTGATATCTCCGTTCTTCACCACAAAAGTTCATGTCGACTGGAGGTGTAAACTGTCGTCCAACGCTGACTGAGATCAAGATAGGCTAGATCCATCTGCCATTATTAAATAGATACAGTCCACGGGATCTATTCCCATCAATACACGTATAGTTTTTAGTGCATTCTAGATTTAATGTGGTATGGAATCATGATACCTGAAGGTAAGAAAGAGAAGACCGATTGATAATGAGAGATGAGAGTTTCGCAAATCACAGATGGGTGCACGAATTTTTCAATTTTACAGGAACTGAACATCAAGGATAGACTCTCAATCATTTTCCTAAGATGAATACTTCAATTGTTTAGTTAACCTGCAAGAAGAGACGACATCTTGGAGTAGCTTATTGTGATGGATCACATCGAAGAGACAACATACATTTCACTGGAGAAGCATAGTCAAGAGGACGGAAGTTCATGAAGATCACGATCCTCAGTAATAAGGTACTGACATGGATGATAACAATTATTTATCTCTCTAGAAGAACTAGAATAAATGAACTGGTAGCAAAACTGTTAGTTTAAAAAAAAATACAACTCGTGGAAAATGGCTTTGCACGACAGGGAAATAAACAGTGTACCGGTAGAGTTAGTCACCTCCCTAAGGACATAAAGGAGAAAATAATAAGGAGAACAAAACAAAGCTGGAGTTCGGAAGTTTAAACATGGTTTTTAAAAGTATGAGAGTTATCTAGAAAGTAAATACTTTTAAGATTTAAGAAAATGAGAAAACATGATATTACTCAATTTTATATTTCCTAAAACAGATCCTACATAATCATACTTTTTTATCAACTACATACAGAACACATTGTATCTCGCAAAAGCCACTTAAATCTATTGATATTGCATGTTCAAAATCAGGGTTCGTTCCAAAATACCCTAAAGCAGACACAGTACAAGTTTCTATTCCCCCTAAAATGAAATCAGTCAATCACAACGCTTGTTGATGATCCAGTATGGATGCCAAAACGATTATAATGATAAAAAAAAATTATTACAGAATTGACTCTTTAAAAAATGCTGATATTAAAACAAACATTTTGTACATTTGCTCTCAAAATCTACGTTTTTATTCATAACTCAAAAACACATAAAGTCGTTTTAGGGAGTTTTGGAATTAGACATCTCAACATCTCTACAACTTTTACCTTCCAAGAACTTAGAAAAAGGGTGAGAATCGTTCGAAGCAAGGTCCAGACTTTGGGGTGGATGATCGAAAATCTCCTACCTAAATCTGCCTGAGGTGGACAGTTAACGCTATCTATGTCACTCCAGCCGAAACAGTGGCGGATTGGTTATACCCAATAAGGTTTGGGTTATAGACAGATAGTGTGAGTTGAGATGATGCAGTTGACTGTAGACATGAGACTGATGCTCGCTCACTGAGTTGAAATAAAACACCTAAGTCGTATCATTAGTAACAATTCGATTTCGCAGATTGGATTACGACGATTCCGGCCGTATATCGGAATTGCCGAAGGAAGGGGCGGTAAAAAAAGGAAGGAAGGAAATAAGGGACTTAGATTAACGGATAAAGGTCGATGATGGGAGGGAATCCAGTCAAAGGACCAGTGGATCTCGGGGAATCGAGACTCTGAAGGACTGCTCACCTAACCTCGTATATGACGCCTCCGTTACTTCCGCAGTCGCAGCCTAGATCACACAAACAGCACCCGGGCGGGCAGATCTCCAATCCAAATGAAGACGGCGATATCAATCCCGTCCCCCGCGGCTCGCACATTAATCACAAATGCACAAATCACAGGACCACAATACAATGCTGACGCACCGAGGTTGAACAAAATCCACACCGCTAATACAATCGCGGTGTCGCAACTGAATAAGTCACTATTCATACTAAAAACAAGTAGTAGGAAAAATAATTGGTGGGAATTTGAACGTGGAAAGGTGTGATTCTCAAGAAGCGCCAAAAATGTGTTCGATAAATACGGATTACTATTAGTATTAGATGCTACACAAATATTCTAAATACTTTTGTTATATCGTGGAGTCTGTTTGTAAGAGTGTATGGGAATACATGTGTTATAGGCTTAATAGGTGAAACATTAACTACTTACATGTTTCACTGAATTTATTGATGTTAATTATATAAAGGTACAAATAAGATATTGTGCGAATTGTCGCAGGCGGTTTCTGGAACTGTTGTTTAACCCTTCCCAAACAATGCGGTAACACAGGTCTACCATCATAATTAAACCTGTAATATTTCGGTAAATAAATGCATCATAAAATAAATATTTTAGATAATCCTAAAGAAAATATTAGCGCTCAGGAATGACTAGTGAAAAACCAATTATGAAAAGGGAATAGTACAAAAACAATTATTTTTTCCATTTAATCCGTTGTAAAATTAATACGTTGGTAAAAATACAATTTGTGATATGGAAGACAGAGATCACACATACAAATATTTATCTCTTTCTTACTAATTAAATGAAGAGAAATAAGAAGGAAGGACACATCATATAGGATTTAATGAATGCTCTAAATTATGTTATTAATGATTTTTTCAAAATTGAATGCTCAATATTTATAGTAAATTCATGCCATTAAAGCCATTTAAGCTAATAAAAACTTTTTTCTAACAGTTATTTACGGTAACACGAGTTGACAGCATGGATGCGTTCGGGTATTTTATATCATGGTATGGTAAAGGTTAAAATGCGTCAATAGGACGAGTGATGACAGTTGGTCGCCCCATCTGAGTGTTGCTGCCCGTATTGGTTTATTAAACGGTACCCAATGTATTTATGGCTGATATGAGTTGCATTTTACGTAATGTCTTGCTGGGTGCATTCACCATCGCTGATCACGAGAGTGAAAGCGATAGCCCTCTACAGATATTAAAAGAAACGTATAGATTAAAGTTGAGACCAAAGTGATATAATAACATCGTAATTCATTGAAGTAGAAACAAGTAATTAATCTTTCAAATACCGTGAGTCAGTTAACGCTTTAGCGTTTTTGTGCGCACTTTGTTTTTTGCTGCGTCATATTTAACCCATTGTCCGCGGATGACTTATATATATATATATGAATCGTGCCTTACATACCCACAGCGCGGGTGACTCAAATATGAGTCTCCACGACAAATGTGAGTCCCACCGCTAGTGAATCTTTATCCTACCGATATCTGTCGATATTAGCCATCTTACAAACAAGTAAGAAATAATAAAAGTCATCCAGTATCGCTCACTTATTCGAATTCTCAAACTCAATTTATGCGTGTGGAATGTAATGCGTTTCAAACTGTAAATTTAATTTAAATGTCAGTATTTAAAAAATTGTAATTAGTCACGTCACAACTTCACTCTAGTGCGTATGAATATCACCACAAATGGCGCTAGTGATGGTGTAGGGCACTGTTTTGTCCTCTCACGGATAATTTTGTTTACGTTATTTTGTAATTATGTTTCTGATTTCTGTATTTGTTTATGCTCGTGAGGATACTTGAGAACCTTTGCTATCAATTTCTTAAAAACAAATCATAAATTTGTTGCACTATCGTAGTGCAAAGTCGTCAATTATAATGCCGCCAAAGATGTCATACGTATTTATGAACGCGATCAATGGGTTTAACCTTTACCATACCATGATATAAAATACCCGCACGCAGCCATGCTGTCAACCCGGGTTACCGTAAATAACAGTTGGAAAAAATGTTTTTATTAGCTTAAATGGCTTTAATGGCATGAATTTACTCTAAACATTGAACATTCACTTTTGAAAAGATGATTAATAACAAAATTTAGAACATTCATTAAGTCCTATACAATGTATTTTGCTTTTTTATCTCTCTTCATTTAATTAGTGAGAAAGAGACAATTATATTTATATATTTGTTGTTCTTTTCACTGTGAAAATAGAATGCGATCTCTGTCTTTCATATCAAAAATAATATTTTTACCAATGTATTAACTTTATAACGGATTGAATGGAAAAAATAATTGTTTTTGTATAATTCTCTTATTATAATTGGTTTTTCACTAGTCATTCCTAAGCGCTAATATTTTTTTTTGGATTATCTAAAATATAATTGTTATGTTGCATGTATTTACCGAAATATTACAGGTTTAATGATGATGGTAGACCTGCGTTACCGCATGATTTGGGAAGGGTTAAAAATCATTGTGCTGTTCGAACAACGATAAATTAGATAGAAAATTATTGTGTTTTGATTGCAAAACTACCGATCTGATAATTTGCATTTGTTAAAATAAGTTCCACCTCGTGTTGTCGCTGATAATAAAATTACACGCCACTGAACATTAAGATGCATCAGATTGCATTTCGAGTGAGGTCACCAGCAAATATTGGGCAAACTCTTGAACCGTGAACTGGACACGCTAGCTACAATACAAACTGTTCCCCGTGCCGAGTGGCGCTACACAACCAGACACGGGGGCAGACGCTATACAGGCCCGAGTATAGCGCATCGACAAAACAGAAGACCATCAAATTGATGTTACAAGCGTGCTTTAATTAAATATAACTAATTTTAAATTTGTCATATTTTAAAACCAGTATATAAGACCCATCCTAAAACGGGCGCGAAAACCTTCAATTGTACATTATACCAGTTTTTAAATTTCTGCGAATAATAATGAGCTTATTTAGGAGAACACATTCTTATTGTGAAGTTGTAATTATTCAGAACAGACGGTCTGTGATATTTTAAATATGAATTAAATATATTAATTAGAAAGATATACATATAAAATCAATTTTATCGAAAAATATTGTTGCAACATAATAAAGTTGTATCAATGTGTCCAAAATTTAATAAAAATGAATTGATAATTCTGGCGTCTGCTATCAGTTTACTCAAAGGTATTTGAGATTCTGTAAAAATAAGGTAGATGGCTTTGTCAAATGATGGAACGATTAAATGTATTAATATCAAAAAGGTAACATATAGGGTCGAAAATTGTCGCTAAAAATAATGTCGCTGTAGCTTAGTTGGATAAAGCACCTTCCCCGTTTAGGAAAGAGATCCAGGTTTGATTTTATATGTATATCTTTATAATTAATATATTTAATTCGTATTTAAAAAATAATGAGCTTGTTTGTTTTAATTGCTTACTTACTTACCATCGCGCCGTTTCCCCAGAGGAAAGAGCGCCACACTCTTATGTCCTGCCACGCAATTCTTGCCTCATTCACATTCATACAAGCTCACCGATTACGTGGCTTCTAATAGGACCATTTTCCAGTATTTGGTTTACCTGGTCGTGCCAAGTCTTCTGCGGATGTCCCCTATTTTTGGTGCCATCAACACTTGCGTTATATATTTTTCTTACCGTTCTCTCCTCATTCATCGGTTCTACATGACCAAACTACCTAAGTGATCCTTTCCTAATCTTACTCACTATGCTAAAATCTCTGTCATAAATGGATCTACCACATATAAGCCTAAGTGATCGCATTTCCACAGCATTCAGTCTACTATCGTTCCGTATCGTATCGTAATACACCAATATATTACTGCTGTCGGGATACTAACCAGATTTTAATAATAAGCTTTGCCTATACAATATGAAAATATCAATAATATCTTGTTAAAGCGAGAAAAAAATTAGATCCATCTAATACAAATATCATGTTATCCAAGATTTCCGCGAAAGTCCTCTATTTCTGGTGCACTTGAGTCATATATATTTCTTACCATTCTCTTCTCAGTTATCTGTTCCATATTACCAAACCACTTAAGTTATCTTTTCTTAATCTTACTCATTATACATTCTTTCCTTATTTCTTCATTCTTTACTCTGTCATAAATTGATCTGCCACATATACGCCTAAGTGATCTCATTCAGTCTACTTTAGTTCCTCTTCTGTCACCTCCAGGCCACATTTTCATACATCGGTGTCGGTACCAGCACTCTGTTGTAAACCTCTAGTTTTGCATCGGTTGACGTGTTCTATTTGAAAAATGCATGTTCAGCACAAAATTCATACATTTCAAAGAAAAGACACTTCACTGTAATGTTATGGGTCATTTTCAAGACATGTTAAAAGATATCAGGATATTATATACGTGTAGACAAAAATGGAAGATACTTATATAATATAATGTTTTATATGCTAGTACCGCAAATGGTGTACCAATATTGCCAGGCGGTGTCGCAATTACTCATAGTTTCGCGTAGCCTCTAGAATAATGGATTGCGTATTTAAAAAGTTTTAAATATATGTTTCATTAGATATTTAATAATAATAACAAAGCGACCCCTCAGAATAACAAGGTTATATCTGACAATGACACTGTTTTGAGATAATAAGCTCAAGTGTTGATTGAATTTCAACATATATTCATGTATATTATGTTTTTAGTATGCAAATATAATCAGTTTTAAGATCTTAACTTATTTTCAGACCCACTGTAAGATAAGGGAAATTAAAAATAAAATAAAACATTGAAAAATGTTCTTAGGTTTTCACGACCGTTCAGAATTTTCTGTGTATAGTTTTCTGCGCTAATCTGCCGTGTATATCTGACCTTTCTTGCCGACGTTTCGGATAACCCAGAAAACATTTAATTTTTATTAATTATCTTTGTTTTATTAAACACTGAATTGAACTTAAATACATCTACGGGCTTAAATTATCTAAAATCTAAAAATTATTCGAGTAAATTTGTATTAAGTAACAATTTGAGTTAGGCACTAAAAATGGTATTTTTCGAAACCGGTAGATGTATTTAAATTCAATTAAGTGGTTAATAAAACAAAGATAATAAATAAAAATATGAATTTTAACCACAAAGTTAATATTGCTAACTTTAAAAGAACAACAATAATTCATAAATTGAAATAAATAACTGGCGTAGTTGGAACATGAGCTCTTGTTATTTCCATTAATATCCGTTAAATAGAGTCGGTGTGTATGGAAGAAATAAAAAATAATGCATTTGGAACCCTTTTCATGCAATAACTCAAATTAGGCAAACGTATTGTCGATGGAATAATTTATAATTGGCTATTTTCGTAACAATTTCATCTCAATGGTGCTTATGGTTGTTCGGTTTTATAACCATTACTGCGGCTGAAGTAGAGGCTGACCTGAGCGTGTGGTGTCTACTATTCATTCGAGTTGGATTCAGAGCTGACTGGAGATGGGATGCAGACTTGCATATCAGAAATATCATTAGTGTTTGAACAGAATTGTTTCTTAAAATCGTGCCAAAATATAAAAACCCGAAATTTACATCATTACATTAAGTACTTAAAATAACATAGCTGTCCCTTTTCAATAGATGACATATAAATATTGAATTATTGAATTTAAAATAGTTAGATTGTTAATGTCTTCATAATGTGAATCGCGTCTCACAGAAATTAAATTAGTAGAACAACTAAAAAAATAGTATTTTTATGTTCATATGTGTGATTATGGAGTTCTACGAACTAACCTCCGAAATTATAAACATATATGTTCTCATTCTTGTCTTTCCGATTTTCATGTATACAACGAAGACTTGGACATTCCGTAATATCGACAAACTTAAAATAAACCCTCGTGGGAAATAGATCCTGTGGTGGACTCAGCTGGTTATTGTTTGTTTGACGCAACTCTATTCGGATCAAGAATGGTACAAGGACATAAAAAATCTGGCCTTATGTTGATCTCAGTCTCATGAGCTGGATGCTTCTTTGCACTTTCCTCTATTCACAATAAAGTAAGAAGGCGATAATCTAACTCGGCCTCTAACCAAGCGTGTTGGACCTTTGACACTCGAATTTGTACTTGAAAGGTCAGCCAAACAGGAACAGGTATACATTGTGACGGAATTATTGGTACGAACGGTATCACTTGCGTCAACAGACGCCTTTGAAATGTATTGCTGGAGAAGTTACGTATCAAGTGGATAGCATAACGCTCGAACGTTTCAATCCTACAACAAATCCAACTACAGCAAGTCCTATCTACAGCAATGAATAAATGATGAAATTTATTTACACCTTATCCCTCGTTTCGATTCGATTCGTCATAATTACATATTTATTTTATTTTATTACTTTCAGTTATTATTAACATTATCATCATAATACCATCATAGGTTAGCTCCGGTATTATTGCACCAGAGGCATACCTGTACAATTTGACGTGAGACTCGTTATAACATTAAATTCAGAAGGCGGCCAGAAAGAAGCTATAGAAATCATACACCCCCAAAAGGGGAGGGTAGACGCCACATGTATGTGTTGCAGTCGCAGAACTCGGTCACAGTCCGGCAGAAATTCACCCTGTCCAGGTCGCAAGAGATGCGAGAGAGAGCCAGTAGAATGCTTCGTTAGGTCTCTCTAGCCACTGCTCTTCCCGGTATCGCCCATTCCAGCAACCCTCACTCTAATAAATTGACCTGACGATGACCTATTCCTTATAATTCCGCAGTTATAATCTCACTTGCATTATTCATAATTACAGTCCCAGAAGATGGGCTCCAGCATCTGCCTCACCTGAACGCAAAAACACCACGGTCCATGGACAGGTCCCAAGTTGAAGAGTTTACTCATAAAATTACCTTCGGTAGCTAGTCCTGGCTTTTCTAATTGGTTTGTTGAATATATTCATTCAACCTATATAAATGAAAATACACCACCCTTTGCGAAACTGGGCTGTTACTCGCCGATTTTTCTACCGATAGTCGCTCTATCTGCTGTCAACTCTGATGGTCGGCTCCGAATCTGTATCACAACCGATGATCTGAAAAAAACAATACAAAATTATATATCACCGCCGTAAAATATATGACCGACTCCGAAAATGTCTCTGAACAGAAGCAGTTCCGCTTTTGTTCCCGTTTTAAATTGACATAAAAGGGTATATTCGAAGTATAAAACGCGTAAACAAAGTAAGACCTGGAGGAATGCCATAGTGGTGGATAGGTGCATTGTATCTTGCTGAAGGGACCCTGGAGTCAGCTGTGAAAGTGATCCAGGACCGGAACTTGTGGAGGTGCGAGCCGAGTATCATCTGCTTGAGGCCACTAGATATTAATGCTGACATGAAAGTAGTCTAAGCTAATTGGTCAAGTTATGTTGTACCACATAGACAACTCATTCAACATAGAAATACAAATTTTATAAATACACTGGTTTTAAAGCATAGTATTAGGTAGAGGCTGCTTTACGACTGGCACCCTTGGGATTTCTTGTTGATTGATATTGGTCATTTTATGTTGTGTGAATGTTGCCGTTTTTGGAGATTGAAGGATCGCTGTCAAATGATCAGTGAAGTACAATTGCGGTCAGTGCATCATCCAGTAAGGAACTCTCAGTAATTCGAGTAACGTGAGTGCACATTTCCATCGTTTGGTAAAGTATCAAGAGATAAGAAGAACAATAGCATCGGACCAGCTACTGTCAGTCTACCTCATTGTCGGTGTCAGACCACATTATCAATAGAAAACATGAGAATAACAGCTGTCGAAGACATTCACGGGAACAAAGGGATTAAGATATTTAATCGAGAGATCAAAGCATCCAGCGAAACGTTCTAAAACGTATAAAAGCAGTGATGTAATACAAATAAGAGTTCGTATTTAATGAAGTGAAACCTAAGATGCACAAACGATTTAGTCGTCTGTGGACCACTTTATTATACAGTAGACATCGGTTATTGTGATCACATTGGTCCTCGGAGATTTTGATTATAATATCCGTAAATTCTATTGTACAATTCTATTATACAAACGTGTCATGTAGGAATAATTTTATTGTATTAATATATTAGACTACATTATCTAAATTTTATGAAATAACACAAGGAATAAGGTACCTACCTATATACAAAGATTGGATGATAATATTATTGCTTGTTACACCAAAATATATTTATGTGATCCAAATTAATATTTTAATTATTTTATAACAATTTATTTTCCCTACAGAGCATTATTGTGCATGTGTGTGTGTGTGTGAGTGTTGCCGCCTTTTTACGTAGAATGAAGAAGGCGGTAAACGACAGGCGGATCAATTACATCCCGTGCTTCAACCAGTCCAGAGGTCCAAATAAACCGATCGTCTACCCAGCCAAAAAAACAACGATGTTGTAGAAATACAGAAAGTGCAATAAATTTTATATATCATATGTGCTTTTATTGTTAGAAGGAAACCTAGGAACCAGCTATCGAAGGCATTCACGTAAGTAACATTATTATATAAAAGTATTAAATTCAATACCTAAAACGGGGGATTCAACCGACGGCCAAGGTAACACTTTTTATTTATTTTAGTTTGATTTTACCACACCGATCTTGCTCTAATAGATAGAGCCTTTTAAGACGTTTGTCAATATTCTTTAATTATCAGTTATATTATAATACTCGACCCACTGATTCTCAGAAAATCATTTCGGCATAAATCAGAGCCGCTATTCCAAAAACTCAAGGAGCTAAATATCAGGCAATTATTCATAAAGACTGCTTAAAGACATACATGAAAACAGAATCCTGCGCCTTATCACACATTCTAAGTGTACTCGGGAAAAACTCAAAGAAAACTAACTGTCGCATCAATGGAAACCTCATTTGCTCAAAGACGTGCATATTTTATAGGACCGTGGATATACAATAAGCTACCACAAGAGATGGCAACGGTGTCGTATCCTCAATTCTGTGTGCTTATGAAGGAATGGCTTTTCTAAATTGTAAGAAGTCAGCTGGAGAAGTTGTTTAAATTATCAAAGCTACTCATTATATGTAATTTTTTTTGTCCTTACATCCTACCTTTTACTTATCATCTTTAGTTTGTTTAAAAAAATTTATTAATCTCTACTTATCTCCTTTTGATTTCTGTTTTTTACCATTTAAATTTAATTTGTTACCTTACTTCCAACTTGTATTATAGCTCATGCAACCTTATAGCTACCTTCTTCAGAACAGGTACTTAATATGTACCTAGCGAGGTAGGAAGCGGCCAACAGGCTTGCGTGTAAATGAAATGTATTATAATATTTGTACTAAGGATTTTTATATTGATGTAAGCTACCATCTAAACGGGAACAGGCAGTACTTAATGATGATGAATACATAACGCATATCATGGACAGCAAGACGCACGTATGTCTCCATTGTGTTAGAGCTGAATATCAAGGACACACTCACAACCATTTTTCTTCAATTTTTCTGGCATATTGCGAGAAGGGAAAATGATTTGAAGAAAGGCCACGTTGAAGAATGGAGAGAAAGGGGGAAATGCTCACCTGTTAGACCGACTAAGTGGAAAAGGAAACAATACTTCTCTGGTGACAGCCTTGAGATCATCAGGATGTTGAGAAAGATGGAGTAGCATAGTCGAGTGGACGAGAGTTCACAGAGATCATGATTCTTAGTTATGAGGAACCGATGTGGATGATGACGAAATAGATAAAAATTTTTTTTTGATTCATAGTACAGTGTGTAATATTTTTACAATTAGATAACATTACAGCAAAGTAAAACGTATGTTTGGGTACCCTGCCTGCTACACTAGTATTTCACTGTATTATAGCAGACAGTGTTTTTCCAGTATAGTAGTAAACAACGTGTAATGTTCAATGTAAAAAAAAATATATATATATATATATAAAGAGTAAAACACGATTAGATAGCATATAAATACATTGTAAAACTAAATGCAATGTTAAATGTATCAAAAATAAATAAAGTAACAATAAGATAAGTAAATAATGTACAAATATGAAGTGAACTCATATAAAATTGTAACGTTCAATATAAAAGTATAAACTTATTAATAAATTCATCTATTTGATAAATATATCCTATTTCTAAAAAGCGACAAAAAGATTTGTAATGTTTAATTCTGTCAATTGAAAATTAACCTCAGATTCTAATAACGATTGAACACAGTAACCGGCGACTACTGTATACATACAGAAACACCAAGGGAGGGGAATCGCTATTGGAAAAATCTTTCGTAGAAGTAAAACTTGGTGGGCGTTCCTCGTGTGTGTCTTGTTGTGATTAGTTCGTGTCTTTTGGAAAACTTCGACTTGGCTGAAAAATTTCCGGTAGCATTTTTCACAGACTTTATTGATTGGAAACTGTTTATTCGTCTTCAACGGGCGACTTTCTTTACAAGTCTGATTTATTTCAGCAAAAACAAATTTAAAAGTTAGAATCGTGTTAGATTGTTTTCTGCTTTTTGTAGTTAAAACGTTTTGCAAATGAAAACGCTTCTAGAAAAGGCTTTTGAATAATTTTATACACACGTTAATGTTTTTATAATGTTAAAAATATTAATTTGGCTTATTTTGATATTAACACTAATGTAAAAGTAAGATATCTAACGTGAGTGTTGATGGTACCAAAATTTGAAGACAACCTGAGATGTCATTTAATCATAGATTTTTCATATCAATGCGATCTGAAACATAAAAATAAACGACCCCCAGAGTCCCAACTTTTAAATTTCTAACAAAAGGCTTCTAAACAATATTTGAGTATGTCCAAGAACATAAAATTACCTCCAAAGGCATTGTTATTAAACAAATTATAGATAGCGAATGCGATGTTGTACTTGAAATGTTTCTACATGGTAACATATATATATACAGGGTGGCTCAAAAAAAGTGAGAGCATCTCGTAATACACGAGTTATTACAAAACATAATATAATTAATTATAATTCTTAATGTAATTTTTTTTGCACAATATTTAGCCAATCAGAAATCATAAAAATACCCCATATTGCATAATCAACACCTCACGTCGCAAATTTTTAATCGGAATACGGTCTTCTATAGTGATTTTTGTTGTTCTGGGCAACAATTTGAAAAAAACAAATATAAGTGTGGGAAGGTTGATTCGTGTTCTCGTGAAAACCATTTATATTCACCCATGTTTGTTCTCATCGGAGAGAAGCTACCGAGTGCAAGAAACAACACAGATGGAAAAACGATGTACGGTTAGTGAAAGGTGAGTCGGGATGCGTATCTGCGGTCCGATCGGTTCGGGTACGCAGCGCCGATTGTTTGGCCGACCGCTTCTTCCGCTGCATGTGTTGGTGCACATCTGTGGTGCACGTGTGTCATGCCCGCCGAACGGCGCAGTCCGGCCTTTCTCGAACGTTTCCGCTTTGTACCCGTGAGATGGTGCAATACCACGAATTGACAGTACGAGGAACATCTGGACGATGCGCGCGAGCCGCCACATCACTCCCCCACCAGCAGCTTCCTTGATGAATTGAATGGGAGTGAGGAATGCTGCGATGTTGGTCCCCCGAGTTCCGCCGGGGTGAGTTGCGTACTGCAGTGGTGCCTGGTTCGCCTCCTGTCATTTTTATTGTGCCCCGATGTTTAGTATGCCTGAACTTCATTTACATATCTAAACGATCGGGGAATCGGACGTGTCTGCCTGAACGTGTGGTATTGTTGGTCCGATTTGGTGGGTCGGAGGCCTTTGATATTGTTGGTTGGGGTGTTGTGGTAGCTTCTGAAGTAATAAATGCTGGTTTAAGGCGATCAATGCTGATGGTCACGTCTTTCCCCTTAACGTGTATGGTGTAAGTCCTCTCGCCTCGGCGGATGACTTTATGAGGGCCACTGTACGGTTGTTGGAGTGGGCTCTTGATGGTGTCATCCCTTAGAAAGACGTGAGTGGTTGTAGGGAGATCCTTGAAGATGAACTGGCGCTTTTCTCCATGCTGGGTGCCGTCTACTGGCCGTAGGGTGTCAAAATGTTGCCGCAGTTCCTTCAAAAATTTTCCATGGTCGTCGTGTCACAAGGAATTCTCCTGGTAGGCGAAGTGGTTCCCCGTAGACCAACTCAGCTGAAGTGGTAGCGAGGTCGTCTCGCCAGGCTGTTCTAATCCCCATTAGAACGGTGGGAAGCACTTTAGTCCAACGACTGCTTTCGTGGCATTTGATGGCTGCCTTCAGTTGTCGGTGGAGTCGCTCCACCATACCATTTGCTGCAGGGTGGTAGGCCGTTGTATGTATTTGAGTCGTTCCTGCCAGGCGGTTCAGTTGCCTGAATAGGTTTGACTCAAATTGCCTACCTTGGTCCGTTGTGATTCTGAGCGGGGCTCCAAACCGGGTTATCCACCCTTCGTAAAAAGTCCGCGCCACTGTTTCGGCCTCTTGATCCTTCATCGGGAAGGCTTCGGGCCATCTTGTGAAGCGGTCCACACATGTGAGGCAGTACCTGTAGCCTTCTGATACAGGAAGTACAACTATGTCTATGTGGACGTGCTCAAATCTTGCTGATGGTGGTCGGAAGGTTCCAAGTGGTGCAGAGACATGGCGGGTAACTTTGTTACGTTGGCATTGTAGGCAGTTACGGGTCCATTTCCTGGAATCGGCTTTGATGGATGGCCAGACATAACGTTGCGTCATGAGCTTGGCCGTTGCATTGCTGCCAGGGTGAGACAGTTGATGGACCGTATTAAAAGCTGCCTGTCGGAATCTACTTGTGACAAAGGGCCTGGCTGTCATCATGGAAACGTCGCAGAAAAGGTCTGCGTTGGTGCCAGGAATCCGTACCTTCTTTAGTTGCAGGACGGATCCTTCCTGTAGATATCTTTGCAACTCATGGTCGTCCGCCTGATCAGCCGCCAATGCTGCGTAATCCAGGGGAGTGTCGATGGACTCGACCCTGGATAGGGCGTCTGCGACAATATTATCCTTGCCCGCTACATGGCGTATGTCGGTGGTGAATTGGCTGATAAAATCTAAATGTCTGAATTGCCTTGGCGAGCATTTATCTGCTTTCTGCTGAAAGGCATAGACAATTGGTTTGTGGTCAGTAAAGATGGTGAATGTCCTGGCTTCCACCATGTGCCTGAAGTGTTTAACGGCCAGGTAGATGGCCAGGAGTTCTCTGTCATAAGCACCATATTTCCGCTCGGCAGCACTGAATTTTTTTGAAAAGAAAGCCAGTGGTTCCCAGTTTCTATTGACGAGCTGATGGAGTGCAGCACCGGCTGTGGTATCCGAAGCATCGGTAATGATGGATAATGGAGCATCACACTTTGGATGAGCAAGCAGCGCTGCCTGGGCGAGGCCTTCTTTGCACATCTCAAAGGCTTCGATGGACGTTGCTGTCCACGGAACTAGCTGTTTCCCTTTTAGGCTTCCTTTCAGGAAGTCATTGAGTGGCGCTTGCGTTTCTGCGGCCCTGGGTAGGAACCTTCTGTAGAAGTTTAGCGCACCCAGGAACCGGCGGAGGATCTTTGATGGTCTCCGGTCTGCCATAGCTTCTTATAGCTTCCACTTCTCTGGCAGTGGGGAAGGGGGTGCCTCGTGGACACAAGGTACCTAGGAACTTGACTTCGGTGCACCAAAGTGACATTTGCCTGCGTTAATGACCACCCCGTATTCCTGCAGGCGCTGGAATAGGATTTCGAGATGGGTCATATGTTCTTCCTCTGATGCTGAGGCAATTAGTATGTCATCGATGTATGCGTAGCAGAAGTCAAGTCCTCGGATGACTTCGTCTATGAAGCGTTGGAATGTCTGGGCAGCGTTTCGGAGGCCAAAACTCATGAACGGGAATTCAAATAGCCCGAATGGTGTCGATATGGCCGTCTTCGAGATGTCCTCAGGTGCCACTGGGATTTGATTATACGCCGTACCAGGTCGATGGTGGAGAAGATGTTGGTGCCTCTTAGTGTCTGAGCAAAGTCCTGGATATGGCGCACGGGGTAACAGTCCGGGATGGTTCTGGCGTTGAGGCTCCGGTAGTCACCGCACGGTCGCCACTGGTTATCTTTTTTAGGCGCCATATGTAACGGTGAAGCCCAGCAGCTCTCTGAAGGACGAGCGATCCCGAGACGGACCATTGTCTCGAACTCTTTCTTAGCTACCTTGAACTTTCCGGGGGCGAGGCGTCGTGGTCGTTCCGCTACTGGGGGACCAGGAGTTGTCCTAATGTGGTGGGTAGTGGAATGGCGGGTCTCCTTCACTGTGCCATCTGGGCGAGTGAGATCCGGAAACTTCTGTAGAAGGATATGATATGGAGACGTACCGGCGACAGTTTTTATGGAGGCAATTTCATATGTGCTTCGTCTGCCAGCTGCTGTCAGGTTCGTTACCTGGTCTAGTAGCCGTCCATTCCGGACGTCGACCAGTAGCTCATACCTCGCCAGAAAATCCACACCGATAATAGGCCTAGAGACATCAGCAATTACGAAGCTCCAAGTGAAGTCACGCCGAAGGCCCAAGTCAAGGCTGAGTGTCAGGCTGCCGTAGGTGGCGATGGTGCTTTCATTCGCTGCGGAGAGCTCATACAATTGTTTTGCAGGGCGTCCCTGGACCAGCTTCCGCGGGTAGACGCACAGGTCGGCGCCTGTGTCCACCAGGAACTGAGTGCGGGTTACCCGATCGGTGACAAAAAGGCGACTTACGTACTTGGGGCTGGAGGTGCTGGTCGCCATCAGCGTGGGCCCGGAGCGTTTCCCTGGTTGAAGGTACAGGGCTCCTTACACTTTTTGGCGTTGACTCCGAAGCGCCAATGGTACCAACATTGGTCATACTGCTGCCGGCTCCTGGACTGGCTGCGGGAGCGCGGTCTGCTGGGGCTGTTGCCTCGGGAGTATGAAATGGTGTTCCCGGACTGCCGATACTGGGCGTGCAACGCCGAGATCTCCTGCCGCATCATGGCCAGCTCTTGGCGCAGCGACAGCGTCATCTGTTGCATCTTATCGGACAAAGCTTGCTCCGCGGTGGAAGTATTCAGCTCGCTGACAGAGGGTCTGCCCGAGTAATCGTCGATGGCGTCGGCGAGATTGGCCACCTTGTCCAGGCTGGTATCTTGCTGGGTGGCGAGGACCACCTGCATGCTTCGCGGTAGGCGACCCATCCACAGCGTCCTCAGCATCTCGTCAGGCACCGCACTCCCGGCGAGCGTGCGAAGGTGCCTGAGGAACTGGGACGGTTTTCGGTCCCCACGCTCCTCATGCTCCAAGAGCCTCCTCGTCTTCTGCTCCTGTGTGGAGCTGAGCCGCCGCGTCAGTTCGCTCTTAAGAAGTGTGTAAGCTCCGGTCTCTGGGGGTTCCAGAATTATGTCTCTGACCTCCAAGGCGTAAGAGGAATCCAGGGCCCCCAGGACATATCCAAACTTCGTCGCGTCTGTAGTAATCCCGGCCACGGCGAAGCTCCGCTCCACCATCGCGAACCACATCTCGGGGTCGCTGGGGCAGAACGTCGGGATGCGCACCGCCACGCGGCTAACTTCTTGAGACATCGGGCTGTTTTCGGGCGGTTGAGTCATTCCGGGACTTGGTATCTGACTTCCTGTACCGCCGAACGTGTGCTAGCAACACGTGTTGCGTCGTTTTGAACTTCGTACCGGTAAAATGCGCACCCGACGGACACGTGCGCTCGCGATGCGTGTTGCGTTGTTTGGGATTCCCGTTATGATGCACGTGTGCCCGTGACACATGCGGTCGCGACGCGTGTTGCGTCGTTTGTTTGAAGCGCGAACTCACACACACGAGATGTAAAATGTTTTGTCCATCTATACTCCTGTCGCAGTGAACGTCTTTGGCACTTCTGCAATACGACAGGGGATGCGCGAGTTGGCGGGCACGATCACTTTAATTTTTCACATGCGTTTTTTTTTACTGTCGTCGGGGTCACCACTGTGGGAAGGTTGGTTCGTGTTCTCGTGAAAACCATTTATATTCACCCATGTTTGTTCTCATCGGAGAGAAGCTACCGAGTGCAAGAAACAACACAGATGGAAAAACGATGTACGGTTAGTGAAAGGTGAGTCGGGATGCGTATCTGCGGTCCGATCGGTTCGGGTACTCAGCGCCGATTGTTTGGCCGACCGCTTCTTCCGCTGCATGTGTTGGTGCACATCTGTGGTGCACGTGTGTCATGCCCGCCGGACGGTGCAGTCCGGCCTTTCTCGAACGTTTCCGCTTGTGTACAG